>JARYGA010030106.1:0-28250 GCA_030545235.1 Helianthus tuberosus | reverse complement strand
ATAAAGAAAAATATAATATTTTTGGGAAAAATATGTATATTTTGAAATTAGAATATTTTAGACAAGTGATTAAAAATATATTTTTCAAGTGAGACTTAGAATATATTTTTCGGAATTATAACGTATACATGTATAAAAACCCCCATCCTTGGGAAGGAATACACTTATAAATAAAGAAGAAGTGTGAATACGAAATAGTTCCCTAACTATTTCTCCAAAAACGTTAAACCCTAAGCCAAGTTACGGCCATCCGACTAATCGGAATTAGTACGTGTAGGTCGTCATACAGCAGGTTGAGTTGGAGACTTACGTTCGGGATACGCACTTCTGTGAGTTCATGTCCCCCTTTTCTCTTAACTGTTTTCAGTTTTTATACTTCGGGGTTGAAATACATGCGACAATTATTACAGACTTTTATATACGTGGTATGGTTAGCTTAAGGAGGGTTTTACTACTTAGATCATGTGAGTGGGTAGGCGGAAACTGAGGCCATTAATCCTCATTGTAGGACCGAGGGTCAAGAGCGATAGATCTATTTGGGTGTAGCGAGCCCAGCTCCTAAGTCCACTGTACGGACCATGGGGTGACTTTGAGCCCGACGCATAAATCCGCTAGGTTTGAGTCTTCCTGCATCACTTCACACATATCATTGGCTTTGCAACCCAATGGTGATCTCTTTTTCCTTAATTGCTACATACCAGGTATTTTCATACATACAGACATGTTACAAAGGTTTATGCATACTCACTTTTACATGAACTCGCTCAACTTTATGTTGATTTTTCAACTTACATGTATTTCAGGAAACTAGGGATCTGGCAAGGTATGCAATGCCGTCAAGCTGCGTAGGAATAATGATGTCATCCGAGTTTAGGAAATGTGACCTTTGCCTGGACGGGTCACAAGTCTTAAACTGTGCTTTATTCATGTCTTTTGGTTGTGTCTCGTGAACAAGTTTTTAATTATTTCATGGTTGTATCTCCTTTCATGTGTCGACTTTTAAACAATGTTGTCTTGGTAACTTTTAAAACTTGTTGAATGGATGAACATCATGGTTTTATTTTCATATAGCATGGTTATGATTGTGCTATGGTATTAAGAAGTCACACTAAAATAAACCCACGCTTCCGCAAAGCCAGGGTGTGACAGCTTGGTATCAGAGCCTCGATCATAGCGAACTAAGATTCTTTCTCGAGTCTAGACTATGATCACTAGGGCTCTCATGAAAACATTTTTACATTACATACACTAAACGTCCAGATTCGGGGTACAAAACATTTTTACAAATAAAAGGCACAAATACACCTTTTCAAAATTTTTATATTTCAGTCTTAGAGACTGAGGGATGATCAGTCTTAGAGACTGAGGGAGGATCAGTCTTAGAGACTGAGGGAGGATCAGTCTTAGAGACTGAAGGAGGATCAGCCTTAGAGGCTGGGGATAATTAGTCTTAGAGACTGGGAGGATTGGTCTTAGAGACCAGGGATTTAGTCTTAGAGACTGGGAGGATTGGTCTTAGAGACCAGGGATTTAGTCTTAGAGACTGGGAGGTTGGTCTTAGAGACCAGGGAGTTAGTCTGAGAGGCTAGGAAGTCAGTCTGAGAGGCTGGGAGGGAAGTCTGGGAAGACTAGGAGGATTGCCTGTTTGCTTTATTGTGGCTAACATGTTTATTTGACTTTATGATTGATATATGTGCATATATGTGATTGTGTTACAGACACTATGGCATCATCTTCAGACACATGAGTATCGGACACACTAGACCCCATGGCGATCGTGTCAGATGACGAGATTCCGTCAGAGCGAGAGGTCTACACATCAAACACCACCAGCACTGACGACGATGATTTCCAGCCGATCGCACTGCCAGACGTTGGAGTTGATCCCGCTGATGGCCTTCCTGCTGGGGATTTACCACTTGCGGTGATCCCTGCTCCCATACCGCTTGCTGTTTTTCCAGTAGTTAATATGCCACTCGCTTTCGTTTTTTATGACGACGTCGATCTGTTTGAGGAGGATCCGCCTGAGGCTGACAATGAGGGCGGGGCCACTATTGATGCTGACGTTATTCTTCCCATCGCTGAGGCCCCTATAGAGGAGCTTCCTGTTGATTCACCTGTCCCGGACTCATTGGAGTCTGTGGCATCTGCATCTTCACACGACCATGGTGTGCAGTCTCACTCTTCTGACCCTGACATGGCGATGTCAGCTGCACCCGGTCCATCGCACGAGTTCGAGTTCGACCACGAGGACGATGACTCTTTTGAGCCGATCTTTCCCCCTGATTTCGACCCTGACCACGATATTGAGTTTATCCACATGGATCAGCCCCTAGAGGCGCCCGTAGATCCTATTGACCCTTTGCTTGACATCCCTGGTGATTTCGATATGGATCTTGTTGACCCGGAGCCTGTTGTGGCCCTAGAGCCAGTAGTTGCTCCTGACCCTGCATTAGAGCATGACCCTGTAGATGAGGATGCACCAGCCGCTGCACCTCTTGTTGGTGATATACCTGCTGTTGATCTTCTCGCTGTTGCTCCACCCTTGATAGAGGATCCTGTTGTTGATGCACCGTTTCCCGATCCCGTGCCGGTACTGTTTGACCGTGCACCTTTTGCTACTCATATAGATCCACGTTACGCCGACACCCGTAACGGGTGGATCGATGACGATGACGATTACCCACCATTTGTGGTACCTGTTACACCTCCAGTAGCACCTGTTTCTGCATCCACTAATATTCCCTTGATTCCCCCACACACCACAGATGTTCACCGCACTGATCTTCTAATTACCTTTCTCCAGGACATCCCTCTACCACATCCTGGGGAGGGTTCATCGCGACAGCCTTTTGGTCACGCTCCTTTCACGCCAGGAGGCAGCCAGTTTATACCACAGGTTTCTCATCCTACTTTTGTTCCACCTGTGCTGCCATCATCCTCGCCGTTCACACCTCAGTTTCTTTCTGTTGCACCACCTACTGCACCATCTTGTATACCGTCTAGCGAGCCATTTTTATGGACTACGCCCCCTATCATGCCACTGTCTGATCCGTACCACCCGTACCATGTTGGGTACTCTACGGAGGACATCCTTACTTCCTTGATGATACAGCAGGATGCATTGACGCATCGTGTTCAGGACTTGGAGAGAGCTCCACGTCCATCCTGTCATTGTCAGACCCCATTTGCAGCACCACATGCTCCTCGTCCACTTTCCCCCGATTCAGACGCTCGCTTTTGGACTTCTGAGCAGCAGATAGCATATTTGTTGCGCGCCTTTCGTGTCTTAGAGGAGGACTGGTTACACATGCGTTGTTTACTTTTCTCTCATTTTCCTCCTCCTCCACCGCCATCAGCATAGGCATATTTTTGGTTTTATGCAGGTCGATATTTTGGTGAGAATGTCGCTATTGAGCCAGCTTACGAAGCCTTTTGAGAGATCACACTTTTTGTATATGATAGGTGTAGACAAATTTGTACTTTTGGGGGTGATGTAGCCCCACGATCTTACTTTGACATGTGATGTACTATTAAACTTGTAAAACACTGTTGTGGTCATGATTAATGAAAAGCTCAATGGCAACATTCTTAATACATGCTTTGTTGGATTATATGTTTTAATTTATAACATGAGATGTTATGTGTTGATGGATGATACTGTATATATATAATTATCATACTTACTATGACCTGACCTACATGATCATCTTTTAGAAGATGCCTCCAAGACGCGATGTACGCATACCCACTACAGAGGTGGAACTCCAAGGGATCATTGCTGCAGCCATAGCTCAATATGCAGCCTCCCAAGGAGGAACAAGCGGGAGCCATTCAAGCAACAATGGCAACAACAATCCACCCCATGGTAATGTCAAGTGGCTTGAGACATATTACCATACATTTGGATATTTATAGCACGTCCGCTAATACCATTGGTAAATTTTAACGTATGTGCAGGGTGCACCTACAAGCAGTTTCTCGACTGTAAGCCCGTGAATTTCGACGGCACAGGAGGTGTCGTTGCGTTTGTTAGGTGGGTTGAAAAGACAGACTCTGTCTTGAGAATGAGCAAATGCGCTCTCGAGCAACAAGTAACCTACATCTCAGGGCTGTTTCTGGATAGAGCCCTATCGTGGTGGAATTTGCAAGAGCAAACTTTAGGAGAAGCTGCTGCTTATGCGTTAACTTGGGCTGAGTTAAAAGAGCTAATGAGGAAGAAGTACTGCTCACGAGCTGAAATACAAAGGCTAGAAACTGAATTCTGGCACTTAAAGATGGACGGTCCTAAAATCGCAGAATATGTTCAAAGGTTTCATGATTTATCTCAAGTAGTGCCGTACATGGTCACACCCGAGTTTAAACGTGTTGAGAGATTTATCTGGGGATTGGCACCCCAGATAATGAGTATGGTTACCACGTCCAAACCTGCCATGGTCACGGAAGCCATAGATCTCAGTGTGGCGCTTACTGAAGAGGCCATTAAGTTGAACAAATTTTCCATCTCGGAACCGAAAAAGAAAGAGACTCACGTGGAGTCGTCTGGGAAAACAAACGAAAGTTTTCTAATTTCAAGCAAGGCACCACAAGTGTGAGCAAGAAGGGCAAGTCAAGCACACCGGCTAGAGCTGCAACCGGTGTTGAGAACAAAGGAAAGGGTTATATGGGCACTCTGCCCAAGTGTAACACATGCCAGCGCCATCATTCTGGCCGATGCGGACTGAGAACATGTGAAGCTTGTGGGAAAGTTGGTCACTCGAAGGATACTTGCTGGGTTAGTGCTGGCCGGGGTGGCCAAGGAGGTTTTGGTAATAGGAACAACAATCGAGGGGGAAACCGAAATGGAAACCGTGGGAATGTTGCAAATCAAGCTGGTAACCAGGGAGCAGACGGAAATCGGGGCGGGAATGGAAATGTGAATGGCCGAGGGCCAGGTTTCTTCAATTGTGGAGACGTTGGGCACTTTAAGAGAGAATGCCCAAAACTGAACCAAGCCCATGGAAGAGTCTTTAACATTGGCGCAAGGGAAGCGCGCCAGGATCCCAACGTCGTCACCGGTACGTTCCCTGTAAACCAACGTTTTGCATCTGTTCTGTTTGATACTGGTGCTGATTATAGTTTCATGTCGTTAGAATTTAAGAATATACTTGGGTTGACACCTAGTAAGTTAGACGTTCCATACTCGATCGAATTAGCGAATGGGAAACTAGTTGAAACGGGTGAAGTCATCAGAGGATGCGTGATTGAGCTAGGAGAACACGAGTTCACTTTGGATCTACTTCCAGTTGAATTGGGAAGTTTCGACGTGGTGCTCGGGATGGATTGGCTATCGAGAAACAAAGCCGAGATTGTTTGCCACGAGAAGACCATCCGCATCCCAATGGCAGATGGAGAGACGATCGTAGTGCACAGAGAGAAGCGTGATACGCCACTGAGAAGGGATGTGTTGCATTCTTAGCACACATCGTGGATAAGGAAGCTGCTGAACCAAAGATCGTAGACATTCTGGTTGTAAGAGAATATCCTGAAGTCTTTCCAGAAGACTTGCCAGGATTACCGCCGCAAAGGCAAGTCGAGTTCCACATTGACTTGGTTCCAGGCGCCGCGCCTGTGACCAAGGCACCCTATAGACTTGCACCTTCGGAGATGCAGGAGTTGTCAACACAACTCCAGGAGCTAATTGATAAAGGGTTCATCAGGCCAAGCTTCTCACTTTGGGGAGCTCCAGTTCTGTTCGTTAAGAAGAAGGATGGTAGTTTCCGTATGTGCATAGACTACCGCGAGCTTAACAAGTTGACTATCAAGAATATATATCCCCTGTCGAGAATCGATGACCTATTTGATCAGCTGCAAGGCTCAAGTTTTTATTCAAAGATCGATCTTCGATCCGGATATCATCAACTAAGGATACAAGAGGAAAGTATCCCGAAAACGTCCTTTAGGACTCGTTATGGACATTACGAGTTCCTGGTTATGCCGTTTGGGCTGACCAACGCACCAGCAATTTTCATGGACCTAATGAACCAAGTCTGCAAGCCGTACCTGGACAAGTTTGTGATCATGTTTATCGACGACATTCTGATCTACTCGAAGACGAAGGACGAGCACGAACAGCACTTAAGAGCTATTCTAAAGCTACTTAAAAAGGAAAAGTTATACGCTAAGTTCTCGAAGTACGAGTTCTGGCTGCATGAAGTCCAATTTCTTGGACACGTGGTTAATGGAAAGGGAATTCATGTTGATCCAACAAATATTGAGGCGATCAAGAATTGGGAGACTCCAAAGACGCCAACCGAGATTCGACAGTTCTTAGGTTTGGCTGGTTATTATCGAAGGTTCATTGAGGATTTCTCTAAAATCGCTCAACCTCTGACCGCGCTCACACAGAAAGACAAGAAGTTTGATTGGGGTGACAAGCAAGAAGAAGCGTTTCAGTTGTTGAAAAACAAACTTTGTGATGCACCGATCTTATCACTGCCCGAAGGAACGGACGACTTCGTGGTATATTGTGACGCCTCGCGTCAAGGTTTGGGTTGCGTGCTAATGCAGAGACAAAAGGTTATAGCTTATGTGTCACGCCAGTTGAAGACTCACGAGAGAAACTATACCACGCACGACTTGGAGTTAGGCGCCGTGGTATTTGCATTGAAGATTTGGCGACACTATTTGTATGGTACGAGATGTACAATCTTCACTGATCATAAGAGCTTACAGCACATATTCTATCAGAAATAGCTTAATATGAGGCAAAGGCGCTGGGTAGAACTGTTGAATGATTATGATTGCGAGATCAAATACCACCCAGGGAAAGCAAATGTGGTCGCTGATGCCCTGAGCCGAATAGAGAGAATCAAGCCCATAAGGGTTAGGGCTTTGGAGATGATTGTCCAGACAGACCTCTCTTTGCGCATTCGTGTCGCGCAGAGAGAAGCTTTGAAAGAAAGGAATATTGACGATGAGTATCTCCGTGGGATGGAGAAGCAGTTGATACCAAACGAGGAAGGAACTTTATGCTTCATGAAACGGATTTGGGTTCCTCTGTTTGGTGGGTTGAGAAAGGTTGTTTTTTATGAAGCCCACAAGTCGTGGTACTCAATTCATCCCGGTGCGGATAAGATGTACCAAGATCTCAAGGATTTCTACTGGTGGCCTAGGATGAAGGGCGATGTTGCAGTATATGTTAGTAAGTGTTTAACGAGCGCCAAGGTAAAGGCCGAGTACCAGAAGCCTTCAGGTCTCCCGCAGCAACCTGAAATACCCAAATGGAAGTGGGAGCAGATTTCAATGGACTTCATAACAAAGTTGCCAAAGACGCCTAGAGGCCATGATACAATTTGGGTGATAGTAGACCGTCTAACCAAGTCTGCGCACTTCCTGCCGATCAAGGAGAAAGACAACACCAGTAAACTTGCTAAAATATACATGCGAGAGATTGTTGCACATCACGGAGTGCCTCTCTAGATTATCTCCGATAGAGATGGACGCTTCGTATCAAGGATTTGGCAATCCTTCCAAGAAGCTTTTGGCTCGCAGTTGAATCTAAGTACTGCGTTTCACCCACAAACTGATGGCCAAAGTGAGTGAACTATTCAGACTTTGGAAGATATGCTGAGAGCATGTGTAATGGACCTAGGTGGTAGCTGGGATAATCATTTACCATTGGTCGAATTTTCATACAACAACAGCTACCACACAAGCATTGGAGCCGCGCCATTTGAAGCTCTTTACGGACGCAAATGTCGATCACCCTTATGCTGGGCTGATGCGGGTGATAGACAGCTTGTTGGTCCCGAAATAGTCCAAGAGAAAACAGACAAGATTGCACAAATTCGAAAGCGCATCGAGGCGGCTCGCGATAGACAGAAAGCCTATGCAAACCGAAGAAAGAAACCTTTAGAGTTTCAAGTTGGCGATATGGTTTTATTGAAGGTTTCACCCTGGAAGGGTGTGGCACGCTTTGGAAAGTGTGGGAAGCTGAATCCGCGTTACATTGGCCCTTTCAGAATCCTGCAAAGGATTGGGCTTGTAGCCTACAAATTGGACCTACCTGCTGAACTCAATGGTGTTCATGATACATTTCATGTATCAAATTTGAAGAAGAGTCTAACACAAGAGACAGTTATCATTCCTGATGACGAGGTTCATATCGACGACACGCTCCACTTTACCGAAGAACCCGTCGAGGTTACGGATTGGAAACTTAACAAAACACGCAGGAGTAGTGTCAAGCTCGTCAAAGTTCGATGGAATGCTAGACATGGGCCTGAATTCACGTGGGAACGTGAGGATCGTATGAAAGAGAAATACCCCCATTTATTTCCTAAGACCCCTGCAACTAGAAGCAGAGCCTAAAATTTCGGGACGAAATTTCTCTAACGGGGGGAGAATGTGACAACCCTCACAAATCCAGGTATCCGTACAATTGATTAATATTTAATTAGTGCTTAATTACTGTGCTTGATTACAATTGTTACTAAAATGCTTTCTGCTTTCTGATACATACATACTCATGCATCACATTTTATACTGTCACTCCATTCATTACATACAAACAATAGTGACAAACTTGATGCACAAAGCACAGTTAGCACAGTGAGCGGATAACCATAAAAACATGCTGACAATGCCAGCACCTAGACAGACAATATTTTGAGGCCAGTATGAGCCGGGAATAAAGTACCACACTAGTAGTGAGTGTAGGGAGGTGAGGACCATAAAACTGCGTCACTAGGTGATAATTATAGTGACCGGAAGTGCCTAAAACATACTTAAAGTGCAGAATTCTGCACTAGTTAACCAAAATTCAGCATTTAACAAGCGAGTAAAGTGTAAAAACTTGGTAAAATAGTCCTAGACACTTTCCAAAAGTGTTGGTAATTTAATGTGTCACTAAAAACAATATAAAGGACACTTTAAATACTTATTTAACACTTTAACGGATCAATATCCAACCGAACAACCGGACTTTACCCGGAACACAAAAATATTGCCAAATACATTGTTTCTACTTTTCTGAGCTAGTTGGGGTCCCCGAACACCCTTTATATTATAACACACATAATAATACACTAACTATACCCTTTAAACTCTAACTAAATCCTAACTAGTTCCATTGCAACCCAACCCCCTATACCCCCCCCCCCCCCCCATCGACGGTCACCACAAGGGTGACCCACCCTTACACTTCTTTGATTATTTTATTCATTAATGTTGGATATCTAAGTGACATAATACATGGTGGTTAAAAGAGAAAGATGGTTTATAAATTAACACTTAGGACATGAGCCTTACATTCACAACTCACAACACCAACAAGCACTCTCTTCTCTCTTCTCTTGAGTGTTCGGCCAAGAACACTAGCACAACCATCATCACCATCAAGTCTTGTTCTAGGCAATCTACATTCATACAAAGGTGCAAGGAGTCCAATAAGCAAGCGTGGTGCACTCGGAAGCTCAAGGACCACTCTAGATTTCTTTTATCCACCAAATTTACACCTTGTTTCTTCCCTAGCCTTGTGCTAGTAGTAAGTGCTTCTAATCATCATCTTGATCTTGTTTTTGGTGGTTAATAGTTGATTTAATGGTTAAAAATTAAGAAACACTAAAGAAATTACATTAAGGTCTTGAACATAAGATGAATAAGGTGGATAAAGAGAAGATATGTGTGTAAATCATGTAAATCTTGTATAGTTGTGATTATTTGATGTTGTTTGTTACTAAAAGTAGGATGGATCATCATCTAGACATACTAGATCATGTTCAAGAACATGAACTAGTAGGATGTTAGTGTTGGAAATATGAAAGATGATGAAACCATCCGCCATGAACTTGAAACTTGAATAAACATAATATTTCTTGTAAAATGAAGTTGTAAACTTGTGGATCTAAAGATCTACAAGTGGTTTTTCGGAAGAACCAAGTGAAAGATACCAGTCTTGTTAAAACCCCGGATCTTACATGAACTAAATGTATTTTTAGAAGGTAAACAAGTGTGTGAACACTTGTGTAAACAAGAAAATTTAACAAGAAATATTTTTGTAAATTATGACAAGAAGTTGTGAAACTTCAAGTTCTTTAAAAATAAAGTTTTTAAGAAACTAATCTTATTTTTAAAGATAACAAGACCTACTAAATGTGTTAGTGATTTACTACATATTTTTACAAAACTTTCAAGGTCATGAGTTTATGATTTAGTCTTATTTTGTCAAGATTAGTGAGTAAATATTGTATGTTGTTGATTGGCAAATTGTTTGAATGATTTTGAAAGGAAAATAATACGCTAGTAAGCGTGGACACCTCCATTTACAAAGGAAACTCTGGAGAAATTTTTCTAGAATTCTAACACTTATAAATATTTTTCTAACAAATGTTTACAAATATATTTTTAACTTGGTTTTCAAAATAAACTTCGACATGATTTTTATTCCAAAAATTACCAAGTACCGGAGGTGGATTTTCGTAAATAAAACTCGATAAATATATATTTTATAATAGGACGCTTGCGTGATTATTTGGTGAACTAGATATATATTATTTTTAGGTTAAAAATAATATAACTTGAGAATATTATGAAATTACGATTCTAAAAGAATACCAACGCTCTCACAAATAAATATTTAAGTTACACCGGTATTGTCATTACAACGCGAACTTTAAAATGTAACTTATGTATTTTTCGGAAATTACTCTCATACGTATATTTTGATAAAGTTTTATTTGGATAAAGTATAAAGTAAAATATAATATTTTTGGGAAAAATATGTATATTTTGGAATTAGAATATTTTAGACAAGTGATTAAAAATATATTTTTCAAGTGAGACTTAGAATATATTTTTCGGAATTATAACGTATACATGTATAAAAACCCCCATCCTTGGGAAGGAATACACTTATAAATAAAGAAGAAGTGTGAATACGAAATAGTTCCCTAACTATTTCTTCAAAAACGTTAAACCCTAAGCCATGGCACGGCCATCCGACTAATAGGAATTAGTACGTGTAGGTCGTCACGCAGCAGGTTGAGTTGGAGACTTACGTTCGGGATACGCACTTCTGTGAGTTCATGTCCCCATTTTCTCTTAACTGTTTTCAGTTTTTATACTTTGGGGGTGAAATACATGCGACAATTATTACGGACTTTTATATACGTGGTATGGTTAGCTTAAGGAGGGTTTTACTACTTAGATTATGTGAGTGGGTAGGCGGAAACTGAGGCCATTAATCCTCATTGTAGGACCGAGGGTCAAGAGCGATAGATCTATTTGGGTGTAGCGAGCCCAGCTCCTGAGTCCACTGTACGGACCATGGGGTGACTTTGAGCCCGACGCATAAATCCGCTAGGTTTGAGTCTTCCTGCATCACTTCACACATATCATTGGCTTTGCAACCCAATTGTGATCTCTTTTTCCTTAATTGCTACATACCAGGGATTTTCATACATACAGACATGTTACAAAGGTTTATACATACTCACTTTTACATGAACTCGCTTAACTTTATGTTGATTTCTTACATGTATTTCAGGAAACTAGGGATCTGGCAAGGTATGCAATGCCGTCAAGCTGCGTAGGAATAATGATGTCATCCGAGTTTAGGAAATGTGACCTTTGCCTGGACGGGTCACAAGTCTTAAACTGTGCTTTATTCATGTCTTTTGGTTGTGTCTCGTGAACAAGTTTTTAATTATGTCATGGTTGTATCTCGTTTCATGTGTCGACTTTTAAACATTGTTGTCTTGGTAACTTTTAAAACTTGTTGAATGGATGAACATCATGGTTTTATTTTCATATAGCATGGTTGTGATTGTGTTATGGTATTAAGAAGTCACACCAAAATAAACCCACGCTTCCGCAAAGCCAGGGTGTGACAGTGTAAGCCACATTATAAAGAGTTTTGCTTGAGAACAAGCAAAGATTCAAGTGTGGGGGTATTTGATGTGTGTAAAATGCAACATATAAAGTACATCAAATGAGGCATAAAACTAACCCTTCTTAGTACTAATGTTGGAAAAAGTGTGCTTTTGTCTTCCTTTTGTATTTTCAGGACTAAATGAGCGTAACTGAACAAAAGAAGCAAATATGCAGCAAAATCTAACATAAACACAAGGAAAGGAATAAACGTGGCATGCCCGACCCCTCGACAACATCTTCCCAAGCAAAAACAAGACAAAAGGAGGCTGAACATGCCCCGTGCCCAGCGGACACGGGGGCGTGGTCAGACATTGGCAGAAAAGACAAACTCATAGAAGCTTTTATTCCCAGCATGGGGGCGTGCCCAGCTCAACACCGGTCGTGGTTAAGGCTAAAGAGGGTCCTACTACTATAACGAAGATAATCTCTTAAAAAGTGTAAAAGTACGGAAATCATCAAAGGTTACACTAAAGGCGAGTCGGATCCAAGTGATTCATCTTGTCTATTTGTTTTTATTTTATTTTTACTTTCAGGATTTTTAGTTTTTATTTTCATATTTAAAACCTTTTTCTAAATTTTTGATTTGATTAGACGTTGAGGATAAACCGCTACTAAAAGCTTTTGTGTCCTTGGATGAACTCGGTATTTTACCAACGCTATACTACGCTCACGATGGGTGCACTTGCCCATATGTGTGTTTAGTGTTAGTAGCATATCGTGTTTTATAAATTTAAAACTTGACTAAAGTGTTAAAAAGTGCTTAAAATATACAAAAAAAAATATATCGCACTACACGCACATCAATTCATAAATAGCATCTCTTTCTCTTTTGTTTGTAATCCTGTAATAAGTTAAAAATTACACTAAATTCAACATTAAACATGACCTGGTGTTCAACACCATAACAATTAGTCAGTTTTTCTGTCCTCTACTCAAAGTTCACTTCTTTTTAGAAATCCTTAATTTAGTCAAGATAATTTTAAAAAGTTGCTAGTTTATGTTATCATTAGACATGATTTACCATTCAGTTTTGTGAATATGAAGGCATTAGAGATGTGTTAAAATATTTGGAACCAAAAGTTTGATTTTATGATTGTCGATTTCGATTTTGATTTTGATTTTGTAAGAATGTGAAATATTTTAATAATATTAATACAATTTCAAAAAGAAAAGGAGTGAACTTGTGATGTATTTAGATGAGCAAATAGTTGACTTGTCTCTAAATATCCAAGTTCTTGATTTCCGAAAAGCACATGCGTATCATTATCCAAATTTGTGTACAATGGAAGAGATTTTTTTGTCAATTCCAATATCGATTATTGTAGTGGCGGATCTAGAAAACTTTCATAGGGGTAACGTCTTAAAAGAAACGGGTAACGAAATCGAAAAAACGTTAAAAAATGTCAATTTTTTCCAAAATTTACACTACCGTCGGATCGCAAAGGGGTAGCGGAGGCTACCCCTTCTCATATGGTACATCCGCCCCTAATTATTGCTTCTAAAACTTGTTTTAGTATTAATGGAAGAATTATTGATCAATATCGTAGTTCATTGAGACCAGAAATCGTTGAATCATTGATTTCCGAAAAGCACATGCATATCATTATCCAAATTTGTGTAGAATAACAAGAGATGTTTTTTCTGCTCCGGTTGGTGAACGAGTTGTCATTCAGGGCGGCCAGTGATTGTCGTGGGCTCTTCACTTTCATTACATCGATGTGGATTCCAATATAAATTGTTGCTTCTGAAGCTTGTTTTAGTATTAGTGAAAGAATTAATGATCAATCTCGTAGCTCCTTAACACCACAAATTGTTGTATCATAGTTATGTAGTCAAAATTGGCTTTTTGGAGATTCCGGGAATGTTGGATTCCTTTTTTATATTCCATGTTGTTATGGTCTTCGTTAAATTTAGTGTATTTTTTTACTTATTATTATTGAAGATGTTATTTCTCGATACAATGGGGGTCGTGAAGATGAAATAGACTCCGAAGAATGAAAATGATCACATGTTGATATTGGTTTAAAAGGAATTATCGAAGAATGTTTTTTTTTGTAGAAATTTATAATTTTTGTTGTTATATTCTATTCTAAGTATGGTTTTTTTTTCCAGATTACTTGAAAATAATTTAAATGTTCGGGTGAAACAAGTTAGGTTTGGGTTAACCCGTAAAAAATCGAGTCATGTTCAGGTTCTTGTGTCTAAGATATTTTTCCTATTTGGGTTCGTGTAAGTTTTTCAGGTTCAGGTCAGGTTGAACCCGCCAACCTGTGAACCCGCCCCATTTAGCACCCCTACTTTCATAGGCACCCAACACACCAAACACCTTAAAATCAATATGTTGCTAGTGCCCACTTGAAGGCCTCCTCAGTCCTCAGCAAGGAGTTTCCTTACTTATTTTGTCAATCTATGATCCAATCAGCAAATCGATAACGCCATTAATGAGCTTGCTTGGTAATGTTAGCATGTATAAAGTTTAACTTTGAGATATACTTGGGAATTTGACTTTGAAGTTTGTTGTATTTAGCTTCATCTTGTTTATTGTGACTACTTAGGTCTAGTTTTACGTTTTTCCTATTTCAATACATGAAAAAACGATATTAAGTACTTTTGCCTCATTATTTGATTTTCTTCACAGTTTAAATTTTCTTATTTAAAAAACATTATAATTTTTATAATTACACTTGAAATATTAAAAATTTATTAACTATTATGGCTACTTTGACTCTTTCATTTATTACCAGCTTACGCATCTTGTGAACTCTTTTTATTTATTTAATTAATTTTTATTCATTGAAGTTACAAACTACAGAATGTGATCTGGTTAACGTAAAATGTTGGGAATTTGAAGTGAAGACCGTTTTAACACATTAACACCCTAAACTCAAGCTTATTAGTCTGTTAAAGAGTACTTTTAATATGTATTTAATAAATTGGGCTAGGTAGCGTACCTCGTGGATTGTTTTTTATAGTTGTCTAAATATTTTCTTCCCCTATCACGCTATATCTCATATGTGATCAGGAATTGCGGCTATCACAATTCGATTTAGATTAGCATACAAGCAACTAATAACTTATATAACCAAGCAAAAATGATCATAAAGATTTATTTTTCTAATAAAATATCAGATTTTATGTCAAGATAACGTTTTCAGGTTAAATGATTGAATAAAGAGTAAATTACAAGTTTTGTCATTTATGTTTACACCAAATTGTAGGCGCTGTCATTTAGCGCAAAAGTTGACAAGTTTTATACTTAATGTTCCAAAATCTTGCACGTTATGTCCTTTGTGCCAAACCTAGTTATATTTTTTGGTTAAATCTGGTCATGTGCATTGCACATGAAGGCATTCTTGTCATTTCACATTCCAGTGGCTATTTTGTAAAGAACTTTTATTTAGTGACTATTTTGTACAAAACTTAAAAATAAAAAATATGTAAACACACTCTCTCTCTCCCTCTGTATATATCTGGAATTCAAGAACTCCACCCACCATCATCACCGCTCGCCTGAGATGTCGGAACCTTGCCGGAAAGTTGGAACGACCAATATACAGTCTGAGTCATCAGTATCTTTTAATAACAAGAACAATCAAGAACCAATTCCCAAGCTCATTAAAACTAGCCGTCGTAATATTCTCCCTCGATACCGACAAGTGTATTCAAACAAAATCCGGCATCAGACCCAAACACCCCACTCGAAAATCCCGTCTCTATGACCTAAAAACATAAAAGGCTTACTCTTACTATTAACCTCACCCCTAACTTTCTTCAAACAAAACAATCTAACAGTCAAATCCTTCGAGCCAGCTAACAAACATATCGAATCAGGATTCCAGTCAACACAAGTAACTTTGTTATTACAATTAGCAAAAGTTCTCAACAATTCAAACGGAAAAAACTCCTTAAACCCTGGAGACCTCCAAATCTCGACTAACTTACCAACACCAACAACAATAAACTCTCCGTTAGGGCGGAGGTTAATCAACTGGCAGCGGCCTTGTCGTCGACGCCGATGAGGAAGACGTTGTCCGTGAGATGGCGATTCTGGAGATGTTGGATGAAGATTGGAATGGTATGGTTAGGGTTTCGGATTTGAGGAGGTCAGTCGGATTTGAGGAAGACGCCGTCCGGTGAGGTTTCGGATTCTGGAGATGTTGGATGAAGATTAGAATGGTAGGGTTAGGATTTCGGATTTGGAGATGTAGAGAGTACAATTTTTTTTAAATATATATATCATTTTCATTATCACGCCCCGGTTGCGGTATGCGCATATAATGTATATATGTGTGGGCCATCGGGGGGCAAAAGTAAAAGTGCACTAATTTTAACGTTATTTTACTAATTTCGTGAAAATAACGTTAAAAGTGGAGGACGGTTAATCATGCATCATGTGGTGGCGTTGATAGCTGAAAGACAAAAGGGTACAAGCACTAATCGGTCTTTGTCCCGATTGCCGAGTGTTATGTGCCTTATGTCCAAGGCTTGATGCAAAACTACTATCGAGCCGGGGGTCTCACTGGAAGCAGCCTCTCTATTCCTACGGGGTAGAGGTAAGGCTGTCTACATCTTACCCTCCTCAGACCCTACCTTTGCTTTGCTATTGGTGGGATTTACTGAGTATGATGATGATGATGATGATATCATTTTCATTATATTGCATAATAGTCCCTAGACATTAAACATTTACACAATAGTCCATGTAATGGTGAATAGACAAATATGTCCTCATGTGCAATGCACATGACCAGATTTAACCAAAAAATCTAACTGAGTTTGGCCTAAAGGACATAACATGCAAGATTTTGGAACATTAAGTAAACTTGTCAACTTTTTCGCTAAAAGGGCAGCGTCTGCAATTTGGTGTAAACATAAAGGACAAAACTTGTAATTTACTCTTGAATAAATAAATATTAGATAGGTCGACAATGATACCTTATACTACCCTTAAGGTGATTTCAAAACACAGGACCACAATGATACCTTATACTCCCCTCTTGTAAGTCATGTTACCTAACGTGTACAAAAGCTAGGCCCAAGCAGAACTCCTCGTCGTCGGTCCAAGTTGAAGACATTTTCGTAAGCTTTTGGTTTTGTGTTTTTTGGGTTCGTTTATGCGTTTTCGAGTTGGGTTATCAACCAATACATCCCACGACTATTTATACTCATTTGGGAGGTCTAGAACCGATTGTAACGATAAAAAACTTGTAAAAAATGGCTATACAGTCGTTACCCTCGGCTGGAATCATTACCCGGGTAGGAACCGTTTTATTTTTTAAATACATACTACTGAGTGAGAACTACCGGGTACATTCCAGCAACTTTATTCATCATTCTCAACTATTGATTCTTACTTTCGCATTCTTAAGTTTCTTCCATCTAGCTCCTCTAATCTCGACAAAATATAAAAACCTAATTTTCATCAACTGTGAACGAGAAATAAGAAACAAAAACAAGAAGAAAAATGTCGATTACAAAAAAAAAAGAAGATTATTTTGAGCTGAAGTTATTAGTTGATAAATGGATACTACACGATTTATTCATTATTTGGGCGAATATGAAGAAGTTTATAATGGATGGCACTTTGTAATTTGTATTAGTATTGTAGTATTTGTTTAGGTTTATGGAAATTTTTCAAAAAAAATGAAACTTAAATAGCTAACACTTAAATAATTCAACATTTAAAAATTAACCTTAAACATTTTATAACCTAAAATTAAACTTAACCTTAAACATTTTAGCAATTCAACAATTAAAATTAACCTTAAACATTTTATAACCTAAAATTAAACTTAAATAATTCAACACTAATTTTGGTTACGGGGGTTTGCTGATCTGGATGAGTCCCCTTCTATTTTAGATTTTGGCCGAACAATATTTAAACATATGTTCTTTGAGAGTTGAGTTCGGCACGGCTTTGAAGAACTTCCCACAATACTTGCAACGAGTCATCTCGGTGTTGTTCGGCATAAGACATAAGTCTTAGTGGTACCAAATCTCAGGTTTCTTTTTGTTTCAAGTACCAAAACAACTTTTTCATTGTTTGCCATCGTTGGTGATACTTGAAAGTTGAGAGGTCTGAGCGGTTTTGCGTTTTAGAGAGCATTTGAGAGTTAAAAAATGGTGTAATCAAACCTAAACCTTCAATACCTATTTATACCCCACAGGATTGCTTCAATAAAAAATAAGAAAAAAATAGTTCTAACAAACAATGGCTATACCGTTAGAAACCGATTCTAACGATCAAAATCAATTAAAAACCCTGGTTGTATCCAGTTTTCAGGTACAAACCGTACCCGACCAGACCCTAACCGGCTATATAGGATACCCAGGGCCGGCCCTGGAGGTGGGCGGGGAGGACCACGGTTAGGGCCCGTGATTTCGTAGGGCATGTAATTTAAAAAAAAAATCCGATATTATATATGTAAAAAAAATTAATATGGTATAGCTAAACAAATACTAATATAACATAGGCCTACTTACAAAAAAAATCATACGGTTTAGATTAGTTAGCCCATTGGGATTATGTTAGTGAGCCCACTACCCAAATGATGTTAAAAACTAATAAAAAACAATTAGTCCATGTTGGGCGGCAACTAGTGCCCTGTGGATATTGAAACGTCGTATAGCAGGATAGTAGGAGATGGACCTGGTTTGACGAAGAACTCACAGAGTCTGCACGCACAGAAACCACAGAGTCTGCACTCTTTTGTTCTTCGATTTCAGTCTTGCACGCAACCACGGGCCACCACGCATAGATTCTGTTCGACGAACTCAGTCTCACGATCACGGATCACATATTCAGGTAAACATCAAATCATCAATCGGCCCTTGTTTAGTACTTAAGTTGTTATGTTTTGTTTTTGGTCGAATTCACTCATTCAGGCCCTTGTTTAGGCGATTAGTTATTGTTGAATTCATGCCATTTTTCTGTTGTCTTGAAGAATAAATTGTTGGTAATTTATACAAAAACAATTGTCAAATTTATGCCCGTATTCTATTTTTTTCTTTTTTTTTTTGTCGAATTCAGATATGATTAATTTGCTATCAAGAATGCAAGGAAGGCTTCACGAATCATTGATTAGCTATTAGCTTATTAGTTTTTATAGTATGTCACTCATTCAAATACTATATTTTGTATTTTGTTAATTGCATTGTTTATCGAATGCTATATTTTTGTCAATGGTTCACGTTTGTACGAAAAACTAGTTTAAATTATTTATTGCGTTAAGGCCCGAGGGCACGTTTTTTCAAGCTCGAACATGGTACATGAATTCTCAGGGCCAGCTCTGAGGATACCGATTATACATGGGTCCGGTTCCTGCCCAATACAGGCTTTGTGCAACTCTAGTGTTAAAAAACTTGAACGCAATTATTAATCAAGACATGTAATTAGCCCATTTGATTTGATACAGGAGTTATATTTGGATAACTTAAAACCTAATTAGATTTGTGATTTTTATCGTGTTAGGATTGCAGACGCTAAATTATGGATGGAGGAGGCTTTTGATGAAGCGAAAGCCCAAGGCCCAAAAAGTGACTTTTGTTGGCTTGCTTGCTAGTAATTGTGCTTCCTTTTTATGTATCCCTACTTAGAAGTGTTCACGTCCAGAAAAGTTTATACAGGCTTCTGGCTTAACTAGAGGTGCAAAATTCTGTTTAAAAAACTAACCGAACCGGTTTTTTCATCATTAAAGAATTAACCACTTATAAAAATAACCGGTTCGATCGAGATCATGATTTATAACAACAAAAATTAAGCTTTTGATTTTGATTTCGATTGTTTGAAAATCACCTAATAATAATTTTAATAAACATACAAAGAGCTTTTAGAACAAATTATTAATTCATCATCTCCAACCCAAAGAAGGTTGTTTATTCATCAAACAGACAAACACTCTCCAACCCAAAGAAAGAAGGTTGTTTATTATTCATCAAACATATTACAGAATACTAGTTTATTCTTCAAAAAAACACAAGTGGAAAGCGAACATGCAACTCAAATCAACCTTATTTTCACTTAACGAGCAGCAGCAACAGCATAAGCAGAACAGTAATTATCTCCGTCCCACACATCACCCGGAATCCAGTCGTTGTAACCAAACGAAACCGCCCTCGTATTTGACCCGTATATCTCTACTCTCTCCGGCAACCACCCGTCATATCCACTTCTGTAAAGGTACGCGTAACATATTTCATGCGTACATGGTCCGTTGATCTCGAACGTATCCGCTGAGCATCGCTCGAACGTCCTCGTCGACGGATCGTCAATTCTCGGTGCGTAAACCTAATACATTATTAACATTAACGGTAAAAAAAATTGTATTCTTTATCCATATCCATGTAATAACACTACTTTTTCTCTATCATTTTCAATTAAATAATATTTTTTATACCGAGTTAATTGCCAAAATCGTCCCTGAGGTTTGGGCAGGTTTGCCATTTTCGTCCAAAATGACACTTTTGTACCAAATTGCCCCCAACGTTTGTAACTTTTTGCCATTTTCATCCAAACCACTAACTTAGTTTATTTTTTCTATTAAGTTGATGATATTTGGATGAAACTGGCAAATATAAAACCACAGGGACGATTTTGACAATTTACTCACACTCATTTAAATTTCTTTTATTTAATTAATTTTGTTACATATATAATAAAGAATATACATGCAAATTTTATATGAAAAAAAATAATAGCTTTGTCACATAATTTTTATAAATTTTCATCCAACCACTAACTAAGTTAATTTTTCTATTAAGGCGAAGAATGTTTATAAACTAAGACAAAAATTAATTTCTAATTTTTTATATAGATCAGTTTTATAAAAATAAAATCTACTTAAACCTCTAAATTTTATAAAACTAAAATACTGGTGACCTTATTTAAAAAGGTCAAATAAAAAAATCTTATCATATATACCAAGTTTGTATTTCATTTTCTACTCTTTTAAATTCGCTCCTAAGGAAAAACAGAAGCCAGTGCCCCCCTCCCCCCCCCCCCCCCTCAAACAACGTATCGTTACCAAACCTTAAAATTACCCACCAAATTGTAATTATAATGCTATGAACCAAAAGTTTCTTTACTCAAGCCACTCAGAATAAGTATTAGTTAGTTACTCTTATAATCTTAATTAAATAAATATTTTATTTCTACCAACATATTTCATAGGTGCGCAATACATTTAAAAAATATGTAAAGTTTTACAATTTTTTTCTATCTCTACAACTGACAAATACTAAAAGTTGTAATTGATCGTTATGTGTTGCACACCAATGACGTTTTCACTTTATAAAACTGATTTATATAAAGAAGCTATAAATTAATTTTTGTTTTAATTTATAAAATTTAAAACATCCTTCACCTTAACAGAAAAAATAAACTAAGTTAGCGATTTGGATGAAAATTTATAAAAAATATGTGACAAAACTATTATTTTTTTTTCTAAAAACTCCATGTATATTCTTTTTTATTATATATGTAACAAAAATAATTAAATTAAAGAAATTAAAAAGTGTTTGAGTAAATTGCCAAAATCGTCCCTTTCGTTTTATATGTGCCAGTTTCATCCAAATATCCTCAACTTAACAGAAAAAATAAACTAAGTTAGTGGTTTGGATGAAAATAGCAAAAAGTTACAAACGTTGGGGGCAATTTGGTACAAAAGTATCATTTTGGACAAAAATGGCAAACTTGCGCAAACCTCAGGGACGATTTTGGCAATTAACTCTTTTATACCTTTATTATTACATTTTCTTTCTCCTCCACTCGCAACCACCTTTAAAAATATTAAAAAATTTATAAGGGTGAATAATTTTTCTAATATATTTAAATATGAGACATATTATTCACCTTTATAAATTATTAAATATTTAAAATTTTAAATATGAGAATATAACTGTTTGTCTTTAAATTTTAAAGACAAACAGTTATATTCTCATATATTTTCTCCCTCTTTCATACACAACCATTCTTTATAATATAACTAACACGCTCACATAAATATAAGGAATCTATTGTGAATGCTTTTTTTAGTTGTCATCTTCTTCCTCAATTTATTTTTTATAAAGTTTAAAAGGATATAAATAAGACCTGATTGCCGTATGCATCTCCGAACGAGAGACTAATTTCATCTCGCGTGTATTGAACCGAAGAACAACTCGTTACTATTCGTACCGTGAACAAACAACTTCCTTGGTTCTGTGAATTTACAATGAGGTTAGTGAAATTCTGAGTTCAAAAACGAATGGATTTTCTTGATTGTGATCGTTTGTTAAGAAAATCAATGCGTTCGTGTTCTTTTATGTCTGTTCAATAATATCATAAACAAACGGCTACGGTTAACACAAACTAAAAGTGAATATCTGTATTAAAATTTAAAAATACTATTATTCGTACATCCAAATGGTGGTATTTAAAATTGAGCTTAACGTTTTTAGTATGAAAATCAAATTGATTTTAAATCAATAATAATTAATAATTTGCATGAACATTTAAACAAACAAACATAACACACAGTTAAAGATAAACAAAAAGTTGTGTTTATGTTCGTTCATTGAATAATATAAACCAATGTTTTAAAAACCGGTTTTTAAATCAAACCGGATTAGGCTAAAAAATGGTTCAACCGGTTGAACCAGGTTGTACCGAGCGGTTCAACCGGGTTGACTAGCTAACTCTATAATTTCATAAATTGCAACATCAACTCAAAAGTTAATCCAAAAATGAATGATTACATATTAAAAGATGATTCAAAAGTAAATCCATAATAAAGAATAATCCAAAAGATAATCGAAAATCATTCAATCTTCCAACAAGCTCTTTTAAATGAAGGTGTACGATATGTTTAAGCCATTTGAGTGTTGAATACATCAAGTTCACGATCGCATAAAACATGAAATTCACTATTTTCATTTCATACAATATTAGATAAGAACTTTTAGTTACGAATAATCATAATATATAACAAGTACGTAAGATAAGTAACATATATAATAAAAATAAGTAACAACCCAAACTAAAATAACCCTGGGCCGGTACCGGTATTACGTTTCAAACCGGTATACCGGATTTTACCGCCGGTACAAACCTTATGCCGTTTCACTTATTTACCGGGGTGTTTCGTACCGGATTTATATCTGGAAACGGTAATACCGGTATAACCGGCCGGTTTTTAAAACATTGATATAAACTGACTTTCCATTAAACCGGTTCTGTAAACGTTTGGTTTGTTTACATGCACTACTAGATGTACACATTTAGGGGCGCAGCTTAAGAGTGGCCAAAAAAAAAAATCCCCGAACTTTTCGCTCAGTAGTGTTATACATGTAGTTTTCGTATAGAAATTTTTGGGTATATACGTTTTCGACTCCCCGGTTCTATAGAAATTTTTGGGTATATACGTTTTCGACCCCGTCTTCATTGTCAAGCTTCGCCACTGTACACATTTTAGGAAAATCAATAGAGAACCTAGAGACCGATGATAGATCATATACACACAAGGTGAATACGAACCTGATGATTAGTAGCGTTGACCTTAAAACCAGGATTAGGTAGTGCCTGAGACGTTGTTGAGATCAAGGCACATAGCACAACGAAACACACAGCTCTGATCATCATTTCCTCGAGTGAATTGCTGGCTGGAGTTGATGACAAGTGTGTTTGTGGAATCTAATACTTATCCACCGTGAACTAGCTACTTGACAAATTATTACGTACACTTGTAAGACCTGAAAACATTAGGTATTTACATGTGTTCAAAGGCTCCATTACCACTTTCGACAGGTAGAGGCATGCCTCTTGTATCCAGTTAATATTTTAAGTTAGTTATTTCACTCATTTGATCAAGTTATAAAAACATTTTGTTGTGGTTGTAATATCATAATTGATTCGGTCTTGTGGCTCGTCAACTATTTAAAATTAATTGACTCGTTCAAAACTTCAATTAGAGATAATCTAACATATGACTAGAGTTTGAAGTTCGTATACTGAGTTTGACCATGTGCATGGGCTTAAAACAGCCTATAATTCTTACAATTATAATAAATATTTCTTATTTAATAAAATAAATAAATAGTTACATCACAAATATTATTATATGATTATGAGTCATTTGCTAAAATTAACTAAATAGTATATATCATACTATGCCGATTGTCTTTTAAACCTAGTGACAGGGTTTATTTTCACCAAAGTTGTGCGGTTCAAGTCTCACACAGTGATTAATTAGTATATTTGTAGGGTAAATTTTAGTGGGGTGTGTGTATATATATCCGGCCCGCTTGCAGTATGTGCGTCTAATGTATATATGTGTGGTTCCTCGGGGGGTAAAAGTGAAAGTGCACTAGTTTTAACGGTATTTTACTAATTTCATGAAAATAACGTTAAAAAGCGAGAGATGGTTAATCATGTATCATGTGGTGGTGTTGATAGCCGAAATACAAGGGGGCACATGCACTAATCGGCTTTTGTGCTAATTGGTGAGTGTTAGGTGCCTAATGTCCAAGGCTTGATGCAAAACTACTATTAAGTTGGGGGTCTCACTGAAAGCAGCATCTCTATTCCTACTGAGTAGAGGTAAGGTTGTTTACATCTTACCCTCCTCAGACCCTATTAGCTTTGCTATTGATGGGATTTACTGAGTATGATATATATATATATATATATATATATATATATATATATATATATATATATAGGGGGCCGCTAGAATGTGAACCACCCCGAGTTATGAGAACCGCGAGAACCACACCATCCGCGCCGCCGTTGACCAAATTTTTTTTTTTACAACTAGATGTTTATATTTTAAACACATTCGTAAAAAAAATTTAATAAAAGGCCGAGGGGGTAGTTTTTTACACCCAAAGTTTGGTGAAAAAAAAAACAAAAAACACCAATCTTTGGGTGTAAAAAACTACCCCCTCGGCCTTTTTTTAAAATTTTTTTTTTTACGAATGTGTTTAAAATATAAACATCTAGTTGTAAAAAAAAAATTTGGTCAACGGCGGCGCGGATGGTGTGGTTCTCGCGGTTCTCATAACTCGGGGTGGTTCTCATTCTAGCGGTCCCCTATATATATATATATATATATATATATATATATATGATGAGGATCGTTACAGAAAACTAATTATTGCGAGAAAAAAAACTCTAAGTCACTAAATACTAACTGTGTTAGGTTTCAGTTAGTTAGGGAGTGCTAGATGAAAAATAAGTTGAAAGTCGGGAGTGCTGGTGTACAAATCGAAAGTTGGGAGTGTTATTGGTCAATTGATAAAAGTTGGGGTTATTTAAATCCAATATATCTCTATATTTTTACCTACACATAGCCTACATACATGTAGGTAATTTAACCTACACATAACCTGCATATGTATAGGTTATATAAAAACTGAAAATTTTCCGTATTTTATTTTGAATTATAGTTTGAGAAACAATAAATCTTATATTTATAACATTTTCATTTACTTTTTAGGTTTTAGGATTGAAAAAATGAGCAATTCATTTTGTTCTACGTATTCTCGCAATATTTAGTGTTCTCCATAGAACATTCCCCTATATATACACACACATATAAGTATACTTATAAGTATGTGTGTATAGGGGAATGTTATCTTGAGAACGCTAAATATTGCTAGAAACTATGAAAACAAACCGCGAGAACTTGGTAAAAAACAATTCAATTTTTTTACACTTATCATTATTATTGAATACAATATTAGAAACTAAATTTATACGTTTAAATTTACATGTATTAGTAAATAAAGAAACTTTACACATGTTTAAGTTTGCTATTTACACATGCGTAAATTTATTATATTTACGCATGTACTATAAAAAAATATTTAGAGTGATTTTGTGAGAATGGATGAATTATTTAAAGAGTTGATTCTTTTTTTAATGTTTTATTTTAATTACAATGAGATTTGTATTAAAAAAATGATTTTGATTGGTTTTTTTCATTTGTTTTCAAGGTTCTCGCAATATTTAGCGTTCTCAAGATAACTCTCCTCCGTGTGTGTATAAAGAAATTAAACTATATTTGTATAAATAAAATAGTTAAATAATTAATAAGTAAGAAATCAGTAGAGATCGAGTTTTAGAAATAGAATTCAAAACGAGCCAAGTTTAAGCTCTCTTAAGTTTGAGTTTTGATTGTGTTTAGATTAGCTCATCAACTAGTTTGCACCTTGGGTTAGGACATGTTAGTGAAGTGGCAACAGAAAACAGTGGCGGATCTAGGATTCCGACCAAGCGGGAACGTTTTATAAATAAGCGGTAACGAAATCGAAAAAACGTCAAATTTTTCAAAAATTTACACTAAAAACGTCAAAAATTTTCCGAGCAAGCAGTAGCGGAAGCTACCCCTTGATCAATGGTAGATCCGCCCCTGACAGAAAAACAAAAACACGTTATATACCTTTATTAATGCTTAATTACCTTTAATCGCATAATTATCATCAAGCAGTTATCATACATAGTATTACTGGTGATACTCCTTTGTTTTTGTTTTGTACTACTTGGATTATCATCCAAATCAATTTCAGTTGTAGCTGTAGGCAATATTCACCAAGTAGTTATGGTTGCAGACTTACAATACAATTTTATGCAACACTCAGCTCTAGATCAATATTCAAATTCTTGATTAAGCCGCATAAATATAATTAGCTGTTTTTAACTTTTGACCTTGTTTATGACATTCTACTCATTTTTATGACATTCTAGTCATTTTTATAGTAAACGAATTGAACTTATTCTATCACATTACATTTGGGAATTTATCATTTTATAGTAAATGAATTGAACTTATTCTAACACATTACATTTGGGAATTTATCATTATATTATCAAATAAAATATTCCCAAGAGACACCTAAAATTTAAAATGTTTACAAAAGAATCTACCATAAAGAATTTAACATGCTGCAACCATTTTCTTTATTATATTCCTCAAAATGGTGGGTGAGTAGATGAACATAATAATAATGAAAGTAAAGTTTTACAAGCTTCAGATGGATCTTTTATGGTAATCTGATCATTTCACCCAATTTATGTAACTCCTATGTTTGGTACTTTCTTAAGAGTAACTTTATACATGCTTTCATTTATTGTCATTTTTTTAGTACTAACTTACATTATGAACGAATTTGTTAGATCTAGTTAGACCGGTTTCGACTTGTTGTTTGTACCAATGCACATGAGTGAAAACAAACAAACTACATTATTGTACCATTCGAGCGTACGCTTTTACGAAACATAAAACCAACTACTTCGTGTCGCTTATTATCTCATGTACGTTTTAAAATTTTCTTTCGAGGATTATTTTCTAGAATAATTGAATGGATATATATATAACTTATAAGGAAAACAAATAAAATATTATTTACGTAACAACTAGTTAAGCGCATAACAAAATACCGACGACAACTATTTTGTTCATCAATCATCGTAGTCATTTTGTCTTCAGTTTTCATTTTGTCCATTACATAAAAACACCAAATATTTTAAGCCCAAAATAACTTTGAAAAAAAACATGTGAAGTTTGAGATTTTGAAATAAAAGGGGCCCAATTACATAAAACTAATAATATTTAAGCCTAATGAACTAATACTTATCCTTCTAACTGAAGATACATATCCGAGGCCGGACATGACTCCTAAGACGAGCCGGACTCCACCATGAACGGGCAGCTGAGATATGTCCGTTCCACACCAAACACCTCCGAGGACGAGCCCCCTACTTAAGTGCGTCTGGACGGATGACGTCATCTCAGTTGACTACTATAAATACTCCTTCAAGTACAAAGCCAAGTACGATTTTCTGAACCTTCGTCCCTATTTTCTCTCTCTACTTTCTCTCTCTACCAATACTTATCCTCACGCCGGAGGGTGGTCGTAGAGGGGCCCTCCCATCTCTGCGACGAGCCTAACGGTTTTCTGTTTTGCAGGACTGTTCTCCAAGCTCATTTACAAGACCCAAACCCTCGTTTACAGGCTCCGGCCTAAACTCGATTCTTTGGTTCTTCAATTGGCGCCATCCGATATCAAAGCTCTTAGTCCTTCACTCTGGTGAATTTCTTGAGCAAAGAACTGACAAATGGCGGCCTCAGGTTCTGTGAATCTGGGATCTACAACTGTTAGTACACAAACTACAGCACCAGCAAGCACTGCTCCCGCAATCTCAGCTGCCTTAAGCTCGAGACCGGGAACAACCTTGCCATTTATTCTGCTTCCTACTTCCCAAGCATCTGAGTTTGATGCGGAGTTTCTCTCTAAAAATGCAAGTCTTCTACGAAGATTGAAAGCACAACAAGCTAGAGATGAACAAATCCTCGGTTTAC
>JARYGA010030105.1:0-26834 GCA_030545235.1 Helianthus tuberosus | reverse complement strand
GGAAGGTATATTTTGGATGGTCCTTTGATGTCTAATGAGGTTTTATCATGGGCCAAGAAGTATGGTAAAAAGTTGTTCATGTTCACAATAGATTTCGATAAGGCATATGATAACGTGAATTGAGAATTTTTGTTGTCTGTGATGGATCAAATGGGTTTTCCTCAGTTGTGGTGTAAGCGGATCCGTGGGGTTTTGACTTTGGTGAGATCTTCGATTTTGGTAAATGGTCCACCTACATTTGAGTTTGGGTGTCAGAAAGGCATTCGCCAAGGTGATCATGATTCTCCGTTTTTATTCATAATTGTTATGGAAGCGTTTTCGGGTTTAATTAAAAAGGCGAGTTATATTGGCGCTTTTGATGGAGTGCGGCTTCCTAAGAATGGTCCGGTTCTTTCCCATTTACTTTATGCGGATGATGCGATGTTTATGGGTGATTGGTCGAAATTTAATTTCGAAAAGATAAAAAGAATCCTTTGAATTTTTTTCATGTGTTCAAGTTTGAAGATTAATCTACACAAGTCTGTTTTATATGGGATCGGTGTGAATAATGAAGAGTTGGAGGAGAAGGCCGCGGACTTGGGGTGTAAATCGGGTACAATTCCATTCTTGTACTTGGGTATTAAGGTCGGGGCAAATATGAATAGAGTTTTGAATTGGGATCTGGTTGTGGACACATTTCGAAAGAGGTTATCTAAATGGAAAGCTAAAACTATTTCTATTGTAGGACGGGTGACACTAATTAAATCGGTGTTAGATTGTCGCAGCCCCCGACCCCTGCCTTGGGAGGCGGCCGGCCGCGGCACGCAGAGCGGGTGGTATCGGTGTTTATTAATATGGCAGCGGAATTCTATTCATCAGGACCGTAGTTATGAAATATTTTTATCAGAGTTAAACACCAAAATTTTATAATAATAAATAGGATAAAACCCAAGTTCATTTGATAATACATTTGTAGGGATAATCCTAATTATTGAAAACATAAACTCCGTTTCTTTATTTGGTAACTTTTATAGCCACAACTTTAAGCCTTCAGTGCTCTCCAGCTGGCTTCTATTGGCTTCACATTAAGTTACCTGAAACGCGTTTTAAAAAGATTTTGTCAGCAAGAAATACTAGCGAGTGCATCCAAGTTTAATCAAAACAGTTTTATAATCTTTACAGTAATTGAGAGCATTCGCATTTACATTGATTATATCTATCCAATTACCCCTTTGGTACTGTCAATCCTGACTTGTGGTCATGCTACTATTCACAATAGTAACGATTTTCAAGTAATGAATACAAAACCCCAACATAACGGCAGTAATGGTAGATTTACAAATACTCAATTACTGTTAAGTGTAATTTAAAGCATTTGAGGTTTTGATAAAAAGGTGACAAAAAGAAGATGTACTCGCATTGTTTATTTAGGTAAAACTAAAGCTTCCTGGTGAATCTTCTGGTTATTATCTATTAAAATTAAACAATGCACACGTGTTAGTAAAATAACCCAAATCATATTAACCGTACAACTCGAGACAGAACTCCAATGACCGAGTCAGGCAGAGCCTTGACATGTATTACGGAGTCCTAGATCAATCGGGTTTAACACGAGACAGAACTCCAACGACTGAGTCAGGCAGAGCCTTGACATGCGTTACGGAGCCCTAGATCAATCGTGTAGGGTAACAAATAGGGTTAAAATACTTACAACGAGGCAGAGCTTCGCTTTTTAGGGGTATTATACCCGAGTATAATTTCTACTATATGTTGAGAGAGAAAAGAAGGTTTTGAACGGCGATCAAATGAGATCGTCGACCTCTATTTATAGGCTGGCGGAAGGCTGCTCGCGGCCCACGACCAACTCAGGGTCGGCCTTCGCGGCCCGCGACGAAGGTAGGTTAGGCCGTAGGCTTGGCCAGTCAGCAAATATAGCCTTGCCACATGTTGACACGTGGCGGCATGGGTGTCCGGCAAGCAACTGGGCCTCGTGCCCCGCAGGAGACTTAGGGGGTCCGGCTCGCGGCCCGCGACAACCCCATAAATTTGTTTTTATTTGATTTTTATAAATATTAAGGTATTCTAGGCCCGTTTCTCGCATACGGGGTATAATTTAAGACGTTTAGGGTTATGTTAAGGGGTTTTAGGAGGGTTGTTATATAGATAGCTTGCCCACGTATTATTTCTCTTTATTTAAGGCTCCGGTTATGGTGGTAAATAAATTAGAAAGTCTTATGCAAAGGTTCTTATAGGGAGTATCAGATGAGGTGAAAAAAATAAGTTGGGTTGCATGGGACACGGTGACTAAATTGAAACAAGAAGGAGGATTGGGCTTTTCAAGGTTAGAAGATAATAATAAAGCATTGTTATTGAAGTGGTTTTGGCGAATTTATACGGAAAAGGAGGCTTTGTGGAGGAAGGTTATTGATTCCCTACATGGTTCAAATCGAAGATGGGGGCCGGTTCCTCTAAATAATAATAATATGGGTGTGTGGAAGAATTTGGTTAATATGTGGCTTAAATTGAAAGTCGAGGGGTGGGGGTTAATGAAATGATTTGGGGTAAAGTTGGGAATGGTGTGGATACTCGTTTTTGGATTGATCCTTGGTTATGTCAGGAGGCATTGAAAGATCGATTTCCCAGATTGTTTAGAATAGAGAAGTTCAAATAGTGCACTGTGGCGGATAGATGTTCTCAAATAGATGTCGTTTATAGTATAAAGTGGGTTTGGAAAAGAGCTTTTGAGTCGAACAAGGAGATTTCTGAAAGGGCCGAGCTTGAAGACATGTTGAGCGATTTTAGTTTGAGTGGTAACAAAGACAAGTGGATGTGGAATGATAGCAAAGATTCGGATTTTTCAGTTGCAGGAGCCAAAAGGTAATTGAAAGGGTCTAATAGTGGTGCGGATAGCTTTGAGTTCAAGTGGTGTAAATAAATTCCGAGTAAGTTTAATATTTTTATGTGGAGGGCCGTTCTGAATAGGCTTCCTACAAAGATGGCATTGGTTCAAAGGAGAGTGAACAATGGTACTATGTGCGCGATGTGCGACGAGGGTGAGGAGACTTTGGATCACATTCTTACAGCTTTGGATCATAGAACAGAAGCTCGAGGATTAAGAGGATTGTGTTGCAAGGAATTATCATTATTACGGCTTGGAGATTGTGGAAGGCACGGAACGAAAGGATTTTTGCTAATAAGACGATCAAAGTGGTGGATATAGTTACGGATCTCAAGGCTTTGGGATTCTTATGGTACAAAAATAGATTTAAACTAGATACGGTGGAATGGGAGAAGTGGTGTAATTTTGTCTTAATGTAATTCCGATGTTTGGTTTTTGGGCTAGTAATTTTCGCCTTGGGAGTTGCTAGTGCCTTTTTTGTGTTTTAATGAAAGTTGATCTTCAAAAAAAAAAGAAATTAACAAATGAAAGATGGATTTTTGGGTTGAGTGCTTGATCATTACAAGAAACTACATGGTGGAAGCAACTGAACTATTCATGAAATGGGGCACTTTAACTACGCAGATGGGAGGCGTATGAAGGATATAATCTTAATATATAATATGTGGCTATGCGGGATGGAGGCCGCAACACTTGACGCGCGACTGCAAATTAGGGATGATGGTGTGGCGGCAATGATAGAGGTCTGAAGAGTGTAATCTTAATATTTTATATGTTCAAGGGGTAATACGGACGAACTATCTTGTTCCCAAATATGTATTTTGTGTGTACGAGCATTTGTGAGTTCTTTGTGAACGTGATCAATTTGATTGGCTCCAACATGGAGGTATGGTTTTGCCTAGCTAATTAACATGCATACTTTAGTTTTTACACTTAACTTTTATATACTATGACCATGATCAATCTAAAAAATTGTTTGTTTTAATTTTTAGATGATGGGAACGTTTTTCTTAAAAAAGTCTGCATAGTTCATATTAATTGACTAATTATGCATGTATAAAAACTATAATAGCATTCATCCACACAAAACAAATAAAGATTTTCAAATTACATGAAACCCTACAAACTTACATAGTCCAAACATATATCAGAACCACTTAAAAATACAAGAGGAATCATGAGTCTTTAAGAGTTCTCCATTGCTTGGTTTGACCTCTACACATACATATTTGTTGGTTAAGAATGCTAGAAGCGAGCAGTGTATTCCAACTCATCATCTTAAATATACGATATTCAAGAAGTGGATTCAAACACCATCAGACTAAATGCTTCAGCTCTGCTGCTTCCAAAGAATAAAAATCTACCTCAACTCTTTTACACATAAAAAAAGAACGCAAAATCATCATCACCACCGTCGTCACTGACCACATGCTCTACTCTATCTCTGCAGTCCTTTCGCTTTTGTTTTGGCAACCCTTTCTCTTAAAATCTTCACTCCCATGTACCTTCATTGCAATGCAATAACGCATTATACATATGTGCAACAAATTTATGTGGAGATCAATGGGTGGGTAAATGGGACGAGCCGTCCGTAAGCTACTCAGCTCACTAAAAGCTCGAATTGAGATGGATTACACTAGTTGGAGTATAAATATAAGCGTTGGTGCCAAGCCTAAAATATGCTTAGTTAATGAACAATCCGTGACCTAAAAATAAGCTCAGTTAATAAATAGTCTCAGGCCTAAAAAAATAAACACGCTTAATATATTAGTCCGAACCCAAGATTTATATAGAGAGCTTAGTTAAGCTTACGAGCTAGCCTAAACAAGCCTATATTATTTATACAAGTATATTATAAATAATATTAAGTAATAAAAAGTATTTATATCTATAATTTTACACTCCTAAGTTGAACTGGTGCAATATTCATAATTAGTTGTACATAAATATTAAATACCTTCCCATCATCATAACCGTGGCTTGAGGATTGGTGCCCGGTGACTGGTCCAAAGTAGAGGTGTCAACAACTCTAAGCCTGTGAACACCCATAACCTCATAATCTTTGTTCACCACCTGATCCACATGGCACCCACCATGATAATGCCAAATGGTGATCACCGTGTCTCTACAAAACTGCTCTAGTGACTCTGTATCGTTTGTGTGTCTCGGTATCAAGTTCACATTGGCAGTCACGCTCATGTTCAGCAACTTGTCAACAGTTTTGCTGTCACACTGAGTGAAATTCAAAAAAGGTTCAGACCTCACTAGTTTCTCCATTATTCGAATCCCATTAACACACGCTTTTACATCCTCTTTGTGGCTAAAATAGTTAAATGTGACGAATGGGTTGTCGTCAGCATTGGTGTTGATCAGTTTGAGCTCGCCCTTTGACTTGGGGAAAGCAATTTTTGACAAGATAAAACCTCCATGAAATGCTTCATATGGGATGTCCTTCTTGTTTCGTTTGTATGATTCGATCGCTTCACGTGTTCTTTGTTTTGGAGGAATAGTAGAGAGTTGTCCAATCTAACACAAGTAACACATATTTAAACCATCACTATTAGAGCATATATTATGAGGAATCGTAGATATATTCACCGCGACCAAAAGATTGGATTGCGACGGTTTTCTATCTGAAATTTAAACCGAAATAATTTTGTAAAATTAAAATCACTTAAATGTTAAAATACCTGTTTAATTAATAATGTAAAAATATAATCACACAATAATGTGTTTGTGAAATTTTGATACATTATTAATAACATACTTTAGAAACAAATAAGTATAGTTATCTATTATTATGACACTAACCTCAGCCGAAGCGATACCATGATGGCAAGTAATACTGTCTTTGGATTGACCATAACCGCTACTAGCTTCAATGTACACGCCCTTGTTTGTAATCCCGACCGTTTCAATAAGTGATTGTTTCACTGGTTTATTAAAAGGAACATAAATTGCATTCATAGGATTATCCGACATATCTTTTCCCACAAATCTGTTGTCGTGAACCACAGAAATGTTAAGTTTCTCAAGATCGGCTTTTGGTCCGATCCCACTAAGCAATAGTAGTTGCGGACTACCTATGGCTCCACACGTCACGAACACCTCGCTTCCTCGCCTCCTAGATATAAACGCCTCGTGTTCAACCCCGTTTTCGTCTTTAAAAACCACTCCAACCGCCCTCGGTTTTTTCCCTTCATTTAACAAATAGAAATGATGTCGTTATTTATATGGTACAAGTTAAAAAAAGTGAGACAAAAGGTTATATAACCGTTTTATGCATCACATTTATAGCAAAATGTACCGTATTTTATACGCTTCTCACGGTATGTTAAAATTGATTTTGGAATAACTAAATGCGCCCCTACCACTAAAACTTATATAAGTTTGGCATACCGGTTGTGTCAAACATGATCCTCTGAGCTCTTGCATGAATCAAAACATCTATGTTTTGATGGTTTGCGGCGGATAATAACTCAGCTGCAGTGTGTCGACGACCATACTGGTCAAAAATGGTTCCACCAACCTTTGTTCCATACAAATGGTCATATGTGAACCCGTTATCAGGTGAAACCCCGACATCCAGTAGACCGTCATGAACCGCTTTTTGCCATGGTTCGAACAAGGGTACTTTAACAATCTGCTTCTCGATCCATGGGTATGATTCATTGACCAATTTTGCATCCCATCCCACTCTCTTAACATAACTGCCAAAACCAAACGATTACAAACTTAAAATATGAAATTATCTACTGAATGAAACCAAATTTTGTATTTACGGTTAATATTAGAGCTAGTAAAGTTTCATTTAATTCACAGATTAAATAAAGAGAGAGAGGGAAACTGAGAAAATGTACACACATTTTTGTATATTTTCAACGACATTCGGAGCTTAGAAAATGTTTGGAAGTCTTTGGGGACATTGTGGGCACATATGTTGCAAGAAAAAGAGACAAAAATGGGTGCAGATTTGGGTTTGTTTCGTTCAAGGACGTCAGGGACAAGACTGAATTTCTGAAGAGCCTCGGGGGAGTTAAAATGGGCGATTTCAAGCTTAAAATAAACGTGGCTAGGTTTGCGGCGGAAAACTCAGGTGGGCATGTTGGTCATGTTGGTCAGGCGGCGAAGAAGATTGAGGTTAGAGCTACCGGCTACCAGGCGTTTAATGGGGCTAACAATCTCAGGGATGTGAGGAGTTATAGAGAGGTGGTGGGGAAATCAAACACTATGGCCGGTTCAAGCTCTGAACATGCTGTCATGGAGGAGGGCATCAGGGTAAGAGAAAAATCGATCGTCGTGCCGGATAGAACGGGAGCTTTCAATGACTTGATTGGTATGGCTTTGGTGGGTAGAACGGTGGATATCGAGACCTTGGTCGATTTTGATAAGCTGCTGAGGATCGCTAAGTGTTCTGTCGCTAACTTGCAGTATTTGGGTGGGTTGTCTTTGCTTGTTTCTTTTCCTGATGCGGATTCGGCTAAGGCATTCATGGATGCTAAGGAGGTTTGGGAACCTTGGTTCTCCAAGTTGGATTTCTGGTCGGGTCAGTCTCTCCCTCTAGAACGAGTTGCATGGCTGAAGCTGTGTGGGATCCCTCTGCATCTGTTAGACCCGGTTGTGTTGGGTCTGGTCGGTGACTCTTTTGGTAAGCTCCTGCATGTGCCGAAGCTTCACGAGGAGGATTTGGATCTGTCTACTGTTAGGGTGAGTGTTCTAGTCGGCTCCTCGGGTAGGATCAAAGAAGAGGTTTCCCTGAGATAGAAAGATAGAACCTTCAGAATTTGGGTGGAAGAGGACTCTGACGTTTGGGTTCCTGATTGTTTGGATAGAGACGTGGATTCTGAATCGGAGGATGAACCGTCGCCGGAGGATTCTCCGGCTAATGACATGGGTTCCGGCTCTGGGGACATGGAGGGGCTCCAATCGTCGGTTTTTGGTGTGCCAGTCGAGGAGACGCCGAATGTCGTTGGACCCGTTCCCCACATGGTTAGCTCTCCAAGGCAAGTGGAGAGAGAAAAGGTGGCCGCAAATTTTTTCGAGAATGTTGAGGTTAGGTCAGTTAATGATGAGCCTGGTCGTTTGGGATCCTCGTTGGTGGGGCCAGGAGGTAATGGGGGATTTGATGTGGGGACAGGTGGGAATCAAAAAAGGCCAAATAGGAGGAGGGTGTTGGGCCAGAATTTTTCTAAAGCCCAGTATATACCCAGTGGCAACAAGGAGGCCTCGCCAGGGGTTGTGAGGCCCAAAAAAAGGCCTAGGAGCTCTGGTAAGGATGAGGAGCCTGGTTTTGGCTTTGTGGGGTTTACGTCTTCCTCTAAGGTCCCTCTGGATCTGAATGTGAGCGTCCAGTCCACGGATCCACAGGCGGATGTCACGTGTCCTTTAGACAATCAGAACGTCCATCATCCTCGGGACCAGGTTTCCGCTGTTGAGGAAGAAATCGACGCCACCATCGAGATTGGTGCTCAATTAGGTGTGGAAATCGGGCAGAAGTCTGAACAGGTCCTCAATATTCTCGGATTATCAGGTAATAATGTGGTGGAGGTATGAATTTTTTGTCCTTTAATTTGCGTGGTCTTGGGGGTGTCGAAAAGCAGAGGTGGGTGAAGGAGTTGAAGTCGAAAAACGGTATTTGTTTCATGGCTTTTCAAGAATCCAAGAAAGAGGATGTTAAAGTTGAAGATGTTATGGGTTTTTGGGGTAATAAGAAGTTTGATTTCGATTTTGTTGGCTCGGTTGGGCTTTCGGGCGGGCTTGTTTGCATCTGGGACTCTTCCGTTTTCCGTGTGTTAAATGTTAGAAAGAGCAGGAATTACATGTGTATCAGTGGCAATCTTGTGGGCAGTGGGGCGGCTCTTAACATTGTAAATGTTTATGCCCCCCAAAGTGTTTTAGCTAAACAGATTTTGTGGAATGAGCTTCTTCAGGTCATTTCGGAATCCGAAGGGCTATGGATGGTTACAGGGGATTTTAATGCGGTTCGATGTCGGGAGGAGAAGAGGAATTGTGGGTTCAAACAGACTTGTGCTAACAATTTCAACAGCTTTATTTATGAATCAGGGTTAATCGAGTATAATATGCGTGGGAGGAAGTTCACTTACTCATCGTCCAATGGAAAGAAACAAAGCAAATTGGATAGATTCTTGGTGAATATGGGCTTTTTTAACACCTGGCCTGATGCGAAGGTTGATGTTGTGCCTACCTTCTTGTCGGATCATAGCCCAATCATTCTAAAAACTTCTTTGGCGAATTTTGGTCCCAGGCCTTTTCGCCTTTTTGATTCTTGGTTCGATAGGCCCGGTTTCCAAGAGGCTGTGGCATCTGCCTTGGGTAAGGACCCTGGGTGCCTTGGTCCCCCGGATATCCGTCTCATGCGTAAGCTGGGGATCCTCAGGGCTGACCTCAAAATCTGGAGGGATGAGATGCTCAAGAAAGGTTCGGAAGCGGTTTCGTTGGCTCTTACGGATCTTGAGTTCATTCAGGCTGTAATGGATGTTAGGGATTTATCGGAAGACGAGGAATGGACGCTTCTTGAATGCAAAAAAGTGTTAAAAGAGGAAGAGGAGCGGAAAACTAGCGACTTCAGACAAAGATCTAGGATTAAATGGGCGAAGGATGGGGATGAAAATTCGAGTTATTTCCACGCCATGATAAATTGTAGAAAAGCTTCGAATTCGCTGCACGGTTTGGATATAAATGGCACATGGGTCTCTAAGCCCTCGCTGGTAAAGAAGGAGGTTTTCAGGTTTTTCAGGTCGAAGTTTGTTGAAGAATGCGAGGTTCGGCCCCGGCTGGTTTGTGCCGATCTCAGATGTGTGTCTGAATCAGACGCTCCGTTGTTAGACGCTCGATTCAGTTTAGAAGAGCTAAAGGCTGTTGTCTTTGGCTGCGGGGATGACAGGGCTCCGGGTCCCGATGGGGTCAATTTCCGGTTCGTGAAGCGGTTTTGGAATCTGTTCGAATCTGATTTCGTTGATATTATGGAGGAGTTTTACTCTACTGGATCAATCAATATGGGATGCGGCTCCTCTTTTATCGCTTTGATTCCCAAGACCAATGATCCGACCGGTCTCAATGACTTCCGGCCTATTAGCTTGGTGGGATTGATCAATAAAGTTATTTCTAAAATTTTGGCAAACAGGCTTAAGACAGTGTTGGATAAAGTCATCTCCTCTTCTCAGTCCGCCTTCATTGGTCGAAGATTAATCCTAGACGGCCCTCTTATCATCAATGAGATCCTGAATTGGGCTAAAAAATCTAATAAAAAGCTTTTCTTTCTCAAGATTGATTTCGAGAAGGCTTACGATAATATTAATTGGAATTTTGTCCTTGACATGCTCTCCCAGTTGGGTATCTCGGATAAGTTGCGGTCCTGGATCAAGGGGGTTTTGACGTCTGCTAGGGCCTCGGTTTTGGTTAATGGTGCCCCAACGTTCGAATTCAAGTGTTTCAAAGGCATGCGTCAAGGTGATCCGTTGTCTCCTTTTCTTTTTGTGATCGCGATGGAAGCTCTTTCATGCATGATTAGGAAGGCCTGCAATTTGGAGATTATAAAGGGGGTTGCCCTTCCGAACGGAGGTCCTGTCGTTTCCCATTTATTCTATGCGGACGATGCGGTCCTTATGGGTGAGTGGTCCAGAGATAACATTAAGAACGTGGTTAGAATCTTGCGATGTTTTCATCTTTGTTCAGGTCTAAAGATTAATCTATCGAAGTCGAATTTGTACGGGGTCGGAATGCATCCTAATGAGATAAGTGATATGGCAGGTATTATTGGGTGTAACGCAGATTCCTTCCCATTCAAGTTTCTCGGGTTAAATGTGGGGGCAAACATGAATCGTTATGAGAATTGGAGGCCGGTTTTCGATTCGTTGGAAAAGCAGCTTTCCTTTTGGAAAGCCTCATTACTCTCTATCGGTGGGAGAGTGACTCTGATTCGCTCGGTGCTTGAAAGTCTTCCCAACTATTATTTCTCTTTATATAGAGCCCCGGTCAAGGTGGTGAAGGACTTGGAAGCCTTGATTAGAAAATTCTTATGGGGAGGTTCTTCGGAGGTCAAAAAGGTCCATTGGGTTGCGTGGGATAGGGTGGCTTCGCCGCTCGACTCGGGAGGCTTAGGGCTCCAACGTCTCAGTGACGTCAACATTGCGCTTCTATCCAAGTGGGGGTGGAGATACAAGAATGAGCAAGATAGTTTATGGGCGAAGGTTGTGAACGCCATCCACGTCGGTGGGTCGGCCTGGGACTTCCTCCCTTTGAAAAAATCCCTTGGTGGAGTCTGGAGCAACATCGTGTCGGTTTTTAAACGGCCGGTGATTGGTAACTTGCCGCTTCGGAATTTTTTTAAAGGAAAGGTCAAGAGTGGAGACAAAATTCTATTTTGGTTGGACCCATGGCTGTTTGATATTCCTTTAAAGGAGAAGTTCCCTCTGCTTTTTAAGCTTGAATTGGTGAAGACGTGTTGTGTGTGCGACCGTCTGGATGGTGAAGGGCTATGGCTCTGGAGACACGACCCGGAATCTAGCGAGGAACTTTCTGAATGGCAGGTGTTATCCGCTGCCTTGGGTTCGGTTTCGCTCTCTACAGGCGAGGATTTTTGGTCGTGGTTGGGTAACGGGTCGAAGGACTATTCTGTTGCGGCTGTTAAACATCTCATCAGCTCTTCGCGAGACTATAGCGGCCGATACGTAATGGAATGGTGCAAGTGGGTTCCCAAAAAGTGTAATATCTTCGCGTGGCGAGCCGACATGAACAGGATCCCTACGGGCGATGCTCTCGGCAGCAGAGGTGTGCCGGTGATCGACGACATGTGCAGCCTTTGTGGTGATGGTTTCGAGTCGGTTTCCCACATTTTCTCGGCCTGCCCGATCTCATTGGGAGTGTGGGAAAAAGTTAGCCTCTGGTGCCGTATCCCGAGGTTCTTCATCTTTTCGTTCAGAGATTTAATTGAGTTGCATAATGCGGGGGATAGGAGTAAGGCGGCTCGTGAGGCTCTCCAAGGTATTGTGATGACGACTTGTTGGATGTTATGGAAGGCTAGAAACAAATTGAGATTTAACGGCAGTAGGAGTAGCGTGGATGAGATTTTTAGTGAAGTTAGAGTTGTTAGTTTTTTTTTGTTCAAGCATAGAGCGAAGAAAGGGGTTTTTGAGTGGGGGGATTGGTGTAAATTTGTGATTATGTAGTTTCTGTTTGTTTTTGTTTTCCGGGCCCGGTTTTCGGGTTCGGTGTTGTGAATGAAGTTCTCTTTTCAAAAAAAAAAAGAATTGTATGGATACAAATGGGGCCAAAATAAATGTATAATCCTTGTCTCACATGTCACTTTTAATGTGACATTTATCTTTTGTTACCTACCCAACAACCCCTCCTTACAATTAATAGGTTTTGGAGGGGAGGTATGGAGGTGTGTGTTTGGTTGGTGTTAAGCGTATGGTTCTTGACCACATCAAGCATTTATGATTAGAACACAAATGTAATGTCTAGACTCTAATTTATCATAAAAACACGTTAGAGAGAGGCAATTAGGACTATTGTTTTACCTGTCCAGCATGGTATTGACTTTAATGAAAAGAAAGCATATAATGTTAGGTATGTAACTTTAATGAAAAGACTCTAACTTTATCATTTGACTAACTTTAGATTTAAGAATTTATTCTATCCACCAGTGTATTATTCCGTATGACAAGGCCATATATGGTCAACACGTAGAAAAACCGACCTTTGGCGTGTCATAACATGCATCTCGTATAATGTCAAGACGTATTAATACGCTTGTTTAAACTAAACTAATACAGTTTTATGAAAGTAGATACCTAAATCAAGAACATTGTGTTGGAAATGATAAATTAACATTCAATAACATTTTTTTAAAGTCAACATTTTTACTTCTAAATACCATCAAATTAACCTATACTTACACCGATTTAAACTCACATCACATTTGTGGAGAGCAATCACAATGGTGCAAATCTAATTTGGACTTGCACGGCTCAAAACCTTTTCCCTACTTTTCAAACTAAAATAAAGTATGTGGGCCATAATTATTGATTGATGTTTCTTTCGGATTATGAAATGACTTAGGCCCAAAAAAAGCTATTGAAATTGAAATAAAGTATGTGGGCCATAATTATTAAAGAATGTTAATGATAGAGAACCTTATGACTTCAATTTCAATAGTTTTTTTTTTTTTTTTTTTTTTAAAGTAACAAAAAAAGCTATTGAAATCGATTTGTGCATAATGTTGTTGAGGTGAGTGTGACGGTTATGAAGGTGTTAGTTAATTAATTGAAAACTTTACTAGGCCACTTTATACGATGTTTGAAAGACTAAGAACTTTGAATCACTGATAATGTTTTCAAAACACTGGTTAATTTAATTGATGACGAGGTCAATAAACACTCACAAAACCGTTTGTTATTGTATTATACTACTAGAAAACAGGGTTTAATTTTGCGACCGCATTTTCAAAGACAATGAAAGATAAGAGAATTGTACCTTTCGCTTGCTCGGGAGTAAAACCCTGCATTGATGGCAGTACCACCACCCAAAACTCTAGCTCTTGCATTGTAGACTCCATCATTAGATACAAAGTATTGTGAAGGAGAAGTATCAGAAAGGTCCGCAAGGGTAAGATGGAAATTTGACAAAAAAGACACATTTCTGTTTGTAAAAGGGACACCACCCCTTTCAAGTAACAACACCTTATATTTTTGGGACAATGTGGCTGCCAATGGACACCCTGCTGTACCACCCCCTACAACAATGTAGTCATACCCCTTTCCTCCACCTGTGGATAACGATGATGATGGTGGTGATGATGATGAGAATGAGCTTGACTCTCGGATGAAAGGGTATCGAGTTTGCCATTCTTTGTAATCACCTGCATTGTACAAATGAAGTTTTTGAATTTCCCGTTGACAAATTATGTTTATGAACATATTTTCCCAAAGGTGCCCATTTTGTGCCATAATATTGCAGTTTGAACTAAACCCTAAAATAGTTAACTGAAAAAAGGTGCCCATTTTGTGCCATAATATTGCGTTTTGAACTAAACCCTAAAATAATTAATTGAAAAAGAAACAAAAACCCATGGATCTTTTTTTCTTTCTTTCTAACTTTTCGGCTGAAAAGCTTAAAATTTGTTTATTTAAGTAAACAAAACTTTATTTTAAGTATACCTTTTACAAAGTTGCCACCTTGTATCAATAAAAATGCAAGAACATTAACCAACAAACCTTTTTTTTATAAAAATGCAACCTTGTGTTTCAAAATCTGGAAGTTATCTACCACAACCCCAGAAATCTTCATTCATAAAAATGCAAGAACAATAACCAAGAAACCTTTTTTTTCTAATAAATAAGCAACCTTTTTGTGTCAAAATTTTGAAGTTACAAACCGAGAAATAAGTGAACTAAACCAACACCCCACAAATAAAATGAGCTAAATCAAAACAAGAACCTACAATATAATTGTATATAGATACATATATAACATTATGTTGGTATGTAAAGAGAGAGAGAAAACAAGAACCTTGAGAGGGGGTGATGAGGGTGGCAAGAGAAGAAGAAAAGAGAAAAATGAAGAGAGAGAGCTTCTTGTTGTCGTTGATTTTCATTGGAGACAGTGAAGGAGCTTCAAATTATCTGAATTTGAGTTGTGTGGCCAACTGTGGTTGGTCTTGTTGTGTGTGCAAAACACCCTGCTTCTTGCAATTAAATCATCACATCCCCTTATATATTACTCAACTCTATGGACTGATGATCACATACACACATAGCCAACTGTAAATTTAATATTAATAATATTTGATATAATAAAAAAGGTCGAGAAGCTACTAATGCAAAAATGATTCTGTAGAGTTATAAAAAGGGAGGAATAATGGCGTCAATAATGTGAGGTAGATAAAGCAAGAGAGCAATAAATGAGACCGGGAACAACAATTAATGACCGCTCATCTTTCTTCTACACATATGATCATTAATCAATGTTTACAGATGGGTTTGGTGTGGATGAAATCATGGCCATTAGATTGTATGTAAGCTTCATAGACCATGGTTTTGAATAAACTAAATAAAAAGAAGAGTTAATAACAACTTGAGTTTCCATAGTTGACACATTTTCGCATAATGAGCCTCAGTCAAATTGCATTCTGAATCCCTATGGTTCTCACTTCCTTGCAGTCTGAGTCCTTCTGTCAGATTGTAGTTAAATATCGTCGGAAATCTTTTGAAAAGACCAATTTGCCCATGTTATTATGTTCTAGCAATACGAGTCCTTCCAGATTCAATCTAAATTCCCTCTAAATCCATTCAATCAAGTTTCTCACCATATCTAATCCAGACACACAACACATTCAAATGCATCAATCTGATTCAAATTCAAGACACAACTTACAAGCAAACTACATTCATCAATCATGCACACAACTTACAAGCAAACTGCATTCATCAATCTGTCTTCATTCATCCAACACTACATTCATCAATCATGCACAACTGAATTCTGTCTTATTTATCCAACACTACATTCATCAATCATGCACAACTGTCCAACTTACAAGCAAACATTCCAAATGCAACTGCATTCATCAAACTGTTACAAGCAAACCTCTCCAAATGCAAACTGTCAAATTGTCAAACTTACAAGCAAAGTGATTCAACACGCAATTTATCAAACTTACAATATGTCTTTGTTGTTTGGTATAGAGAAAACGCTATGGTTTGGAATTGTTTTGTATTGAAATTGTATTGTACAAAATTAGGGTTATACAAAGATGGTGTTTATATAGTCCACCATATTACACACTAGCCCCTATACTATTTGTTTTCTTCTTTCCGACACTCCCCCTCAAGTTGAGTAGTGGGATTTTCAATACTTAACTTGCTCAAACAGCTACTAAACGTATTTCCGTTGACTGCTTTTGTGAGAATATCTACGAGTTGATCTTTTGATGATATATACGGAAGCTCTATGATCCTTTCCTCTAGTTTCTCCTTGATGAAATGTCGATCTACCTCCACGTGTTTTGTTCGATCATGCTGAACTGGATTTTCTGAGATTTGTATTGCAGCTGTATTGTCGCACAAAATTTTACTAGGTGTTGCCCTTTGGGAGAAACCAATGTCTTCTAGAAGTTTCCTGATCCAAATAACTTCGCTTAACCCTCGAGCTATGCCTCTGAACTCTACTTCTGCACTTGACAGAGCGACCAACTTCTGTTTCTTACTCCTCCAGGTAACAAGGTTTCCACCAACCAAGGAGAAGTACCCAGATGTTGACCTTCGATTTCCCTTATCTCCTGCCCAGTCGGCGTCAGTGTAGAGCTCAACATTTAAATGTCCATTTGCTTTGAACAACACTCCATGGCCCACGGTTCCCTTTAGATACCTTAGAATTCTCTGAGCAGCTTCCATGTGAGCAACTTGCGGTTGGTGCATAAACTGACTTACCACTCCAATAGCATAAGCTATATCAGGGCGAGTGTGGGAGAGATAGATTAACTTGCCCACGAGCCATTGATACCTCTCTTTGTCTGCAAGCTCACCATTAAGTTCCATGTGAAGATTGTGGTTCACCACCATTGGCGTATCTGCTGGTTTACAATCAATCAAACCAGTTTCCGCCAGGAGATCAAGGATATACTTCTTTTGGCAGATGAAAATCCCCCGTTTAGACGAGAACTTCTATTTCGAGGAAATACTTGAGATTCCCAAGGTCTTTCATTTCAAACTTTGAAAACAAATTCTTTTCAAGCCGTGCTATCTCTTCCACATCATTTCCGGTGATATTCATGTCGTCTACATATATGATCAGGCAAGTTACGAGGTCGTTTCTTCTTTTGAGGAACAGGGTATGATCAGGGTTACTTTGGTAATACCCGTATTCTTTCATGGCCAAGGTGAACTTTCCAAACCAGGCCCGAAGTGACTGTTTTAGCCAGTATAGAGACTTTTTCAACCGACAAACCTCTCCATCTTTAAAATCCCCTGAAAAACCTGGAGGTGCTTCCATGTAGACTTCTTCCGCTAGGTCTCCATGGAGAAATGCATTTGTAACATCAAACTGATGAAGAGGCCAATTCTTATTTGCTGCCACGGAGAAGAGGACTCTGATGGTGTCCATTTTTGCAACCGTAGAAAACGTCTCAGAGTAATCGATCCCATACGTCTGAGTGTACCCTTTTGCTACAAGTCAAGCTTTGTATCTTCCAATAGAACCATCTGGTTTATACTTAATTGAATACACCCAACGGCAACCAAGTATTTTCTTTCCTTTTGGGAGAATGCACTTTTCCCACGTATTGTTTTTCATAAGAGCTTGCATCTTTGTTTCCATTGCTTCTTACCAGTTCTTCTTACCTTGTGCTTCCTTTACAGAGCCAGGTATTTGTTCGGAGTATAGAGAGATGACAAATGCTTTCACACTGTTAGATAAGTTCCCATTAACTATATTAGCTACAGGATACCTTGGGGTTCTGGTTTCCCTCTCTGGCGAGTACCATTTTGGAGGGACCCCTATATTGGCTCTAGGAGGGAGAGGGTATCTTCTGGTTGTCTCTGCTGCAACTGATTCCACATGTTCAATGACTTGTTCAACCTGTTCCAAGTCTGGTTTGCCCCTGTTCCACATCTGGTTCAACCTGCAGAGTAGGTTCCGTTTTTTTCGATTCTATGTGTTCCCCTGTTGTCTTATGGTTATAAAATGTAGAACCTCCAGGGTCCTCAGTATTTCTTACCTCATGTATCATGTTGGATGGACTTTCTTTAGTGGTACTGTGCTCCGCAGATTGTGTGGCTGTGTTTGAAGGACCCGCAGTACTGTGATGATTTTCTGTTGTTACTTCTTCAGATGAGGGAAGTTGGGTTAGCCAACTCAGGGTGTCTATACATTCGTTCTCCCCCTGACCACTGAGTTGGGTATTATAAAAGTATTTTGTTTCAAGAAAGTCAACGTTCATTGTGGTGAACATTTGATGAGTTTTTGGATTATAACACCGGTAACCTATTTGGTCGATCCCATAGCTGACAAATACACATTTCTCAGCACATGGGCCAAGCTTGTTTCGGTTGATTTTGGGTATGTGGACAAATGCGGTACACCCGAAGATTCGAGATTCAAGTGTAAAAGGATGGGGAATACTGGCAGACTCAGACAGACAATGTAAGGGAGTTTTAAATTTTAGAGCTTTTGTGGGAAGCCGATTCTGGAGATACATGGAGGTTACAACTGCCTCTGGCCAGAAAGATTTAGGAACCTGGGATTCGATTAAAAGGGCTCGAGTCATTTCAAGAATAATACGGTTTTTCCGTTCGGAAACATCGTTTTGTTCGGGGGTATGAGAACAAGAGGTTTGATAAATTAATCCTTTGGTTTTAAAGAAATTGTTTCATGGGTGTATTGACAAATCCCCCCCCCCCATTGTCGGATCGAAGGATTTGGATTTGAGTTCGGAATTGAGTTTGAATCATAGCATAAAACGTGATAAATTTATCGTAAACTTCGGATTTGTTTTTTTTTAATATACCCATGTCATGCGAGTGCAATCATCCACGAATAGTATGAAGTACCGAAGACCCTGCCCCCCCCCCCCCCATCACAGGGGCAGGACCCCACACATCAGAATGGATTAGTGAAAAGGGTGAAGCAACTTTCGTATTGCTAGGTTTAAATGGTTGTCGATGGCTTTTGGCACGAAGACAGGTTTCACAATCTATTTTCCCATTTGAAGGGAAGAGTTTTGGAAACAAAAGGTGCGAATAACCATTGGATGGGTGTCCCAAACGTCTATGCCATAGCCAGGCTTCTCGATTTTCAGTTCCATGTGCCAACATCACAGTACCCTGTTGAGCCACTTCATCCACGTAGTACAATCCTTGGCGCTCAGTACCACGTCCAATAATCACACCCGTCCTGATATCCTGTAGAAGGCAGAAAGTAGGATGCATTAGTACCGTGCAATTTAACTCTTTGGTAATATGGCTAATTAAGAGCAGTTTGTGCGATAATGATGGATCATAAAGACAATTTGATAATTTCATAGTTGGTGAAATCTCAATTGTTCCTCCTCTTTTCACTTGCATCATTCCATTGTTTGCAGTATGGATTTAGGTTTTTTGAGGATTGGACATTGACCGTATGTCTAAAGGTTCAAACGTCATGGTGTCAGTGGCACCAGAATCGAATATCCAAGAACTGTTTTTTCCATGGTTGATTTCCATTTTTTTCCTTCTTTTTTTTTTGAACTTTGGGCGAAGAAGGAATTGACGAAGAAGGAACCGAGGAACACCTAGCCGAGGAACCAACTCTATGAAAGGTTAATAGGATTCGAATCAGTCAAGCTGCACTATAACGATAGCCACGACCAATATCAGACCTACTAAGCAATCGAGAAAAGGAACCGGCTAGCAACAGATCCAAAGTGCCGCACAGAACCGAATCCCGGAAGCGAATGGAAGGATCGAAAGATCGACTTAGGGCGAGAGGTCAGGCCGGGAGAAATAGCAACCTCGCACACTAAGCCTTTCTTCTCCTCTTTGTCGAGCCACCGGTGACCGGAGAAAGGAATGTTCGTGGAGATGTCAATGTATTGGCGAAGAACCTATATGTTCGTGGGCGAAGAATCAAAAAGTTCGTGAAGAATGGTTCGTGGGTTTTGTTTGAAGGTTTGTTGGTGAAGAATAAAATGGTTTGAAGGTTCGTGGACGAAGAATGGGATTGAAGATTGAATGTTCGTTAAAAATTGAATCGGGAGCTGATTAAACTTGAGGGACTATTCTTGCAATATGCTCAAAAGATGAAATTAATTCCAAACCAAAAAGATCCAGTTTTATGAATACATGTTGAGCGAGCAGATCTGTTGACCGAATTCTAATATTAGTTGACCAAATTCTTTTAATTTTTGATGATGGGCCATTTAGAGTATTATAAGTAAATTGGGCCAATGGGGTTTTGTTTGACGACGAAGATTGAATGTTCGTTGTATGAGGAAGGGTTCGAGGGAACTGAATGTTCGTGGGCCAACGGGAACTGAATGTTCGTTGATGAAGGGTTTTGTTTGATGACGAAGACTGATGTGGAAGGGTTCGTGGGAACCGATGAAGGGTTTTGACGGCGGTCGACGTGACTGTTACCGCCAGAGGCAACAAAAAAACGGATAAATCACAGACTGGAAAGACGGAGAAAAAGATGAACCGGACTATTCGATCGCCGGAGAGGAGCGTTCTAGTATAGAAAGACGGGCCGCTGTTGAGGTTTTGAACGATTTGTCCTGGTTTGGTTGAACGATTGATTTGTTTGAGATTATTGAACGATTGAGTTGTTTGAGATTGACGAACAGAGTTTTCAAGGATCACAAACTCTGCTCTGATACCATGTTGTTTGGTATAGAGAAAACGCTATGGTTTGGAATTGTTTTGTATTGAAATTGTATTGTACAAAATTAGGGTTATACAAAGATGGTGTTTATATAGTCCACCATATTACACACTGATGTGTGTAAAATGCAACATATAAATTACATCAAATGAGGCATAAAACTAACACTTTTTTAGTACTAATGTTGGAAAAAGTGTGCTTTTGTCTTCCTTTTGTATTTTCAGGATTAAATGAGCTCAAATGAACAAAAGAAGCAAAAATGCAGCTAAATCTAACAATAATACAAGAAAAGGAATAAATATGGCATGCCCGACCCCTCGACAGCATCTCCCCAAGCAAAAACAGGAGAACAGAAGGCTGAACACGCCCCGTGCTCAGTGAGCACGGGGGCGTGCCCATGTGTCTGCAGAAAAGACAAAGTTGTAGAAGCTTCTATCACCCACCACGGGGGCGTGCCCAGCGGACACGGGGCCGGGGTCAACACAAAGATTCGCAGAATCTGAGCAAATCTTGATATTACAGATACGCTTCTGCACACGGGGCCATGCCCAGCAGACACAGGGGCGTGGTCAACTAATGTAGACAAACTGCAATTAATGAAGAAAGAGAAGATGGGTGGACACGGGGCCGTGTCCGGGCTTCTGTGCAGGCTATAAATAGGGATGCTTGGCTCACTTGCAAATCATCCCTTGGTAAACCACCTCTCTCACACTACACCCACCCACCACCACCATCACAACCCACATCCACCACCATCATCTATCATCCATCATAGAGTGTGTGTAGTAGTCTCGGGATCCAAGATTGATCGTAAGAGTTCTTGACAATCAAAGTCCATGTTTGCCTAAGTCTCTTACATCACTTGGTGAAGACAAGCATTTAGTGTAATACTTTTTATTTTTTATCTTTTCGCACTTTTTATTTGGTTATGTATTAATGACTTTAATAACTAGTTTCTTATGTTGAAGGTGAATCTTCCTTATCATTTGTCCGTGGTGTCTTGGCGTTATTTTACTGTCTATATAAAATAAAAGATTTTCACCATTCATATCTCTACGGTCTATATGGAGATATGTTGGCTACCTGGTCGGGGGTTAAGGGAATGGGTTGGTAAGAGTCTTGCCTTGTTCAGTGTATAGATCATGCAAGGACCTGGGTCAAGCTTAGTAGGATCTCCTTCAATACCCACTGGTATTGGATGGCGGGGGTTCGAATTTCTTGATCCCCTCATATGTAAACTACTATTAAAACATTAACCCGGCTACTTAGGATTGTATCCCTGCTGACTCAAACTACTTAGCTGAGGGTAACATCACCTTCAAAAGAGGGGCCTACCACATTACGCATTAATAACTTAATTAATTATCTTTCAATAATCCAACCCTTTAGGATTGTATCCTTGCTGACTCAAACTACTGGGTTGAGGGTAACGTCACCTTCAAAAGAGGGGCCTACTACTATAACTAAGATAATCTCTTAAAAAGTGCAAAAGTGCGGAAATAATCAAAGGTTACTCTAAAGGCGAGTCGGATCCAAGTGATTCATCTTGTCTATCTTTTTTTTCTTTTATTTTTTTTCAACATTTTTAGTTTTTATTTTCTAGTTTAAAACCTTTTTCTAAACTTTTGATTTGATTAGACGTTGAGGATAAACCGGTACTAAAAGCTCTTGTGTCCTTGGACGACCTCGGTGTCTTACCAACGTTATACTACGCTCACGATGGGTGCACTTGCCCATATGTGTGTTTAGTGTTAGTAAAATATTGTGTTTTATAAATTTAAAACTTGACTAACATGTTAAAAAGGGCGAAAATATACTTAAAATAATACGACACTTCACACGCATCAAGTTTTTGGCGCCATTGCCGGGGACACAAGGATTTTAAGAAAGCTTAAAATCGACGGCCTAATCAGTTTTTCAAAACCTTTTTAAAACACGCGCACATTTTTCTGCATTTTAGTTAGTTTTGCATTTACAGTAGCCTGTACACGGGGTTGTGTTCACTGAACACGGGGCCGTGCTGCACATTTTTATTAAAACACCCAGATACAGAGTCTGAACACGGGGTCGTGCTCATTGAACACGCCCCCATGCTGCACAAAACCAGTCACTTTAATTCAAACGTCCAGATACAGATTCTGAACACGGGCCGTGTCCACTGAACACGGGGCCGTGTCTAGCCACTGTTTCCGTTTTTATTTTTGTTTTCTGGTCTCGAGACTCTGTTGTGGTCTGCTGAGTGATTCTTATGGATCAATACTCAGGAGGCTACAACTACACCTATGAGGAGGATGATTATAGGGAAGACTATTGCACCATTTGTGGTTACCTGCACTCGGTACAATATTGTGACTTATTTCAACCATCCACTTCATACACCTACTATGAGGAGCCCAGGTACGAACCATCAACTTCATACACATCCTATGAAGACCAAAGGTATGAACCTTCTCCCTCATACTCATATTTTGATGAACCAAGGTGTGAGCCTTCTTACTCATACTTTGAGGAACCAAGATATGAGCCTCCACCTTCATATGCTTATTATGAGGAACCATGGCGTGAACAACCCACCTCATATGAATATTATGAAGAACAAAATTACGACCCTTATCCATCATATGCTTACAATGAAGAACAATGGTGTGAACCATCTACATCCTATGAGTATTATGAGGAACAAAGGATCGAACATCCGGATTCAAGCTTTGAGGATCCTGATCCTTACTCTATCACCGACATAGCCGATAGGATAATAGAAAAAATTAAAACTATCGAACGATGCATAAAAGAATCTCGCGCAAGGGAAGAGGAGTCCCGCGCAAGAGAAGAATTAAATAAAAAAGAGATAGTTGAAAATGTAAAAATGGAAGAACAAATAAGTGAAAAACCGACACATGAATTAAACAACGAAAAGGGTGAGTCCGGCAACGTTAAAATTCAAGAAGAGTCTAATTGTGAAAAAATTAATCTCTTGTCACCTTCTTTCGAAAATCATTGTTTAGTACCCACTCATGCTAAGTTTTTAAAAGAGTTAAACACTAACACTAAAATTGATGAAACGGTAAGCATTAAGTTAACAAATGATCAAACTTCGCTAATAAAAGAAGACCCATTTAAAATTAACATTACACCGGTTCCATGTTTCTTTCAAAACTCCTTTATTAGTAATATCACAATTAACAAAGAACTTTGTGTTAATATAATGCCAAACTACATTTTTGAAAAATTAAGTATTAGTGATTTTTCTCCACTTCAAATACCCATTTTTCTATCCAATCGGAAAGTAATAAAATCAATCGGGGTAGTTGAGGATGTCTTGGTCCAAACAAATCAAATGGTAATCCCAACCGACTTTATCATCCTTGATGACGCTCCTCTAGTGTTGGGACGACCTTTTGTAAAAACCCACGAAGCTTTGAAAAACCAGAAGTACAACAATCTATCTATTCAATTAGGGGCATTTAAAAAGAGTGTCGATCTTGAGCGTTCAATGAAATATCCATTCCGCAATAATGACCCCCTAATTGAAGATGAAGATGAACCACCCGATACAAGAGAAGAAATTGACCACTTTGTTGAAGAAGAGGTCGCCATAGAACAAACCTTTGTGGTTCTTGATCGAAATAAGCAACCAAATAAGGATCTCCAAAAGACCCACCTCTTGAGCTCAAAGAACTCCCAAAAGGTTTGTAATATGTTTTTCTAGACAAAGATGGTAAATCACCTGTAATTATTTCATCAAAATTAAGAAGTTTAGAAAAAGAAAAATTAATTACACTTTTGAAAAAACACAAAAACGCGATCGCTTGGAAGCTTTTAGATATTAAAGGAATAAGTCCTTCCATGTGCACGCACAAAATTTTAATGAATGATGACTATAAATCGGTAATACAACCACAACGTAGAGTAAATCCAAATGTCCAAGAAGTGGTTAAAAATGAAGTCATCAAACTACTTGACGCCGGACTTATTTACCCTATCTCCGATAGTCCTTGGGTAAGTCCCGTCCAAGTAGTTCCAAAGAAAGGAGGTATGACGGTAATAACTAATGAGAAAAATGAATTAATACCAACAAGAACCGTCCAGGATGGCGGGTTTGTATAGATTATCGTCGATTAAATGAAGCAACAAGGAAAGATCACTTTCCTTTACCTTTTATTGATCAAATGTTAGAAAGATTATCTGGTCACAAATTTTACTGTTTCTTAGATGGTTTTTCAGGTTACTTTCAAATCCTGATAGCACCCGAAGACCAAGAAAAGACAACATTCACATGTCCCTATGGAAATTTTGCTTATCGACGCATGCCGTTTGGTCTATGTAATGCCCCCGCAACCTTTCAACGTTGCATGGTGGCCATCTTCCATGATATGATAGAAAAGACAATAGAAGTCTTCATGGATGACTTTTCTATCTTTGGAGATTCATACGACCAATGCCTCGATAACCTTGAATGAATGCTATCCCGATGTGAGGAAACTAACCTCGCCCTTAACTGGGAAAATGCCATTTTATGGTAACGAAAGGAATAGTACTCGGTCACAAAATCTCAAGCGAAGGAATGGAGGTTGATCGAGCAAAAATAGACACTATTTCTCGATTACTACCCCCATCCTCCGTTAGAGCTATCAGAAGTTTCCTAGGGCATGCAGGATTCTATAGACGATTTATCAAGGACTTTTCTAAAATTTCAAGGCCTCTAACAAAATTACTTGAAAAAGATGCCCCTTTCATCTTTGACAAGGATTGCAGTCAAGCATTTCTAACCCTAAAGGAAATGCTAGTCAATGCACCTATCATGATAGCGCCTGATTGGAAATTACCTTTCGAAATCATGTGTGATGCAAGTGACTTTGCAGTTGGAGCTGTCTTGGGACAAAGAAAAGATAAGCATTTTCACCCAATTTATTATGCTAGTAAAACACTTAACGATGCACAAGAAAATTACACAACAACAGAAAAAGAGTTACTAGTCGTGGTATTTACTTTTGATAAATTTCGTTCTTATCTTGTTCTTTCTAAAACAATAGTCTATACAGATCATGCAGCCATTCGATATCTCTTCAAGAAACAGGATGCTAAACCACGTTTGATTCAGTGGATTCTACTCCTCCAAGAATTTGATATTGAAATCAAAGACAAAAGAGGAGCAGAAAACACCACAGCAGATCATCTTTCGCGCTTAGAAGACCCAGCTTTGGAGGCAAGCAGGGACGAGCAAATAAACGAAAAATTTCCAACGGAGTCCCTGGAAATGGTGGAATACCGAGAAGAACCATGGTACACCGACTATGTTAACTACCTAGCTAGCGGTATAGTCGCGAAAGGATGGCCACATCATCAAAGAAAAAAATTCTTTGCCGATGTGAAGCATTATTTTTGGGAAGATCCTTATCTTTTCAAAATGTGTGCCGATCAACTCATCCGCCGATGCGTACATGGTAGTGAACCAAGAAGAATTCTCTGCCATTGTCATGAAGGTCCATACGGAAGACATCAAGGTGCCGCTAGTACCGCACGAAAGGTATTTGATTCAGGATTTTATTGGCCGACCATTTACAAAGACGCCCAAAGTCTTGTCAAGACATGTGACGCTTGCCAACGATCAGGTAATATTTCTTCTAAAAACGAAATGCCACAAAATGGCATTCTTGTTTGTGAAATTTTTTATGTGTGGGGACTCAACTTTATGAGACCTTTCCCACCGTCAAAAGGAAACAAATATATACTTGTGGCGGTTGATTACTTGTCTAAATGGGCCGAGGCCGAGGCATTTCCAACAAACGATGGAAGAGTCGTGGTAAGATTTCTGAAAAAATTATTCTCTCGTTTTGGAACACCAAAAGCACTAATTAGTGATAGAGGTACCCATTTTTGTAACCATCAACTTGAAAAAATTTTAACAAGGTTTGGGGTCTATCACCGGGTCTCAACGGGATATCACCCTCAAACAAACGGACAAGCCGAAGTGACTAATAGAGGTTTAAAAAGAATACTCGAAAAAACCGTATGGTTAAATAAAAAAGAATGGGCCGAGAAATTAGATGGCGCTTTATGGGCTTTTCGAACTGCTTATAAAACAACAATAGGTACAACCCCATATAAGCTAGTCTACGGAAAAAGTTATCATTTGCCAGTAGAAATAGCTCACAAAGCCTACTGGGCAATTAAAAATGTAAACTTGGATTTAGAATTTGCAGGTAAAAATCGATTTTGTCAATTAAATGAATTAGACGAACTAAGGAATTATGCATACTCTAACTCCGAAATTTATAAGGAAAAAATGAAAAATTTGCATGATAAACATATTAAACCTAATGAATTTCGAGTGGGAGATCAAGTTCTATTGTTTAATTCACGACTTCGATTATTTCCCGGTAAATTATAGTCTAGGTGGTCAGGACCTTTTTCCATCACCCATGTTTTCCCACACGGTGCAGTCGAAATTAAATATCGGAATGGAATTCCATTCAAAGTCAATGGTCAACGGGCTAAAGCTCTATCAAGGATTCATTGAGGATGAGGAGGAAGAAATCTCACTTCAAACGGTCGAAGAATGAAACAAAGGTTTAAGCAT
>JARYGA010030104.1:0-54305 GCA_030545235.1 Helianthus tuberosus | reverse complement strand
AGAGGGAAGCTAAGTCCCAGGTATATTGGACCTTTTGAGATTATTAGAAGAATAGGACTTGTAGCCTATCAGCTACAACTGCCAGAGGAAATGGCAAGAATATATGATGTGTTTCATGTATCAAATCTCAAAAAGTATTTAGCTGATGAATCGCTAATAGTACCTCTTAAGGATATAGAGGTAAATGAACAACTCAAGTTTGTAGAGAAGCCTCTACAAATCAAAGACAGAAAAGTTAAGAATCTCAAACATAAGAGATTAGTTCTGGTCAAAGTGAAGTGGGACTCCAAAAGAGGACCTGAATACACATGGGAGCTTGAATCTGAAATGCAAAGGAAATATCCACACTTGTTCTAGTAGATATCGAGGACGAGCTCTAAAATAAGGTGGGGAGGATGTAACAATCCTAAATAAACCGACACCCTCAAATTATTTTCCGACACCCTAATATATTTTAAAAATATCCCAACATGTCCCAAAATACATCCCATACGTAAAAACCGGGACTCAAATACATTAAATAGTATTAAAAATAAATAAAAATTGAAATTTTGGGCTGAGGCGGGCCGCGCAGAACCCACCTCAACCCTTACGCGGGAGGTATAAAGGATTAAACCAGATTTCGTTGATTTTTAAGTTGAGGCGGGCCGGGTGAACTCCACCTCAACCTTACGCGGGTCGCGTGAGATCAAAATGTGGCACAGCCCTGGGCCGCCACCTGGCCCAACACATGTCGAGCCTACATAGTGATCCGGATGGGCTACACGTTGACCTGGAGTCAACGCGGGCCGCGTAGGCCCTGTCTGTGTGTTACGCGGGCCGCGAGAAAGACAGAATTCAGTAACTATAAATAGATGGCCTCGGATCTCAGTCGAATTCGTTCAACGTTCTTTCTCAATCTTAATTTCTGAATAGTAGAGATAATACGCGAGTATTATACCCCTTAAATAGCGAGGTTCTGCTCCGTTGTAAGTATTATAACCCCTGGATACGTATTAGATACGCTGCCCGATTGATCTAGGGTTCCGTAACGGCTATCGTGGTTCTGCCCGACGTAGTCGTTGGAATGCCGCCTCGGGGAGGGTATTACTAATGTTAAAATGGGTTATTATACTAACACGTGTGCTTTTGTATAAATTATAGATTGTCACCAAGAAACCCTTACGGAAAATCTAAAACAGCAAAGTGAGTAATCTCTTTTTTGTAAACAGTTTTTACAAAACCTTAACTATTTTACAATGCAATTTAGAAGTGATTGAGTCTTTGTAATTCTTCAATTACTGCCGGTATGTTGGGGTTTTGTATACAAAATGTACTACACTGTGAGTAGTAAGTCGGGATGACAATACGTTACCATTGGACAATGAGTTAGCCAATGTGTAATATGACCCACAAGTCAGGATTGACAGTACAAAAAGGAGTAATTGTGTAGATATAAACATTGTAATCTCTCTCAATACTGTTTAAATTAAATAAATGTTTCTTGATTAAACTGGGATTCACTCACCAGTATTTCCCACTGACAAATGTTTTTAAAACGCGTTTCAGGTAACAAACTGTGAAAGCCAAATAGAAGCCAGCTGGACAGCACTGAAGACTTGGAAAAGTAACAATAAAGTTACCTAAAATAAAATAGATGCTTTTGTTAAATAAAATTGGATTTATTCCTATGAAAACGTGTGTACTACGAACTTGGATTTTAACCCATTTGTTTAATATTATGAAAAGGTGGTGTTTTACTCTGATCAAAGTATTTCCTAACTACGGTCCTGATGAAAAATTCCGCTGCCAAATTAGACAACACGAGATACCACCGAAACAGGCTCGCGGCCGCCCGTTCCCGGGGAATCAGGGATCGGGGGTTGCGACACTTGTCGTGTGTCACGACGGTTACAATGGATACTTGTGGGTGCCGCAGGGGAAACTATTTTCCAGCAGGTCCGTTTCTGGACCTGCATTATCTGCCCAGCTCTAGTTTTTAACTAAAACCAAACTTTAAATTGTCAAAACTTTCATTCTACTTATCCGTTTTGCATGATTCTTTTTCCTATGCATCCGTAGTAAAAATACGGATTCGTTTTCCATCTTTGTTCGCATCGAAATCTAGTTTATAAGCGAATGGCTTATAAATCCATTTTTACAATTATTCAACCCGTTCGGAATATAGTTATCTTACTTGTTTGTTATCATTGTTTGTTCCTAAACTTTTAACCCATCCTCGGGCTTGTCAAACAATAGTGTTTCACTCCTAACACATGATTTGCACACACAATAGCGTCATGCTTGTTTTCGTTGATTCAAGCATGCATATTTAAACAATTTCGACAAAATCATGTTTCTAACTTTGACCCAACTCACAAAGTTTCACTATATCGGTTTAGCATGTTCGTTCCTTGGCTCACGCACTCATTGTATCGATTTATTGAGTGACTTTCAAGTCACATCAAAACATTATTGTTTTAAAAACGTCCATTTGGTTGTTGAGTGAAAACGTTCACTTCAACGACATATCAACACATTAAAACCATTTATTTTGACCCATTTGGTTGTCAAGCCAACTTCGTCACTTCTATGACATACCAAACTCGTATTTTACACTACAATCCCATTAACATTTCTAAGACCAATGTTTATGCATAATGTAACGAAACTGAAGTTACGTACCTTCAAAGCTTTTCCTTCAAGCACGCGTCCACCCCGGCTTGTCCGCTTGAAGATTCGATTCCCTTGCCTATAGAGTTCAACCAACAATGTGTTTAGAACTCTTATCGCTTCATATTTCGCATAATTTGCCATATTATTCAAATATGCGTTTTACTCGAAATTTCAACATTTTAGCTTTCAGTTAGGCATTTTAACAAACACCTAATGGGCATAATTTTTACACATTTACAAACTAGTTCATAACTAGTTATTTTTGCCAAGATTAACATCATTTTCAAATCCATTACATCTAGCATGCATAAGAACACCTAGATTCACTTCATGGAAATCAAACAACACCCATTTTATGATCAAAATTCTAGTGTTCTTCATCATCCTACAAAACCCATTTAACACCTAAGTGGGTGATTATTGAGTTCATAATTATGAACACCAATTCATCAATTTATTGACTAGGGTTCGTTCCTAAACATGGATTCATCCTAGTTTCACCCAAATATCCATCATTCAAGCTAAATTTCCGATTTCATAAGTTCATCAAGAATTTGAGATGGAATCAAATAATGAAATTTGACATACCTTGTGATCCCTTCACTTGGGTGATCACTAAATTCAACTTGATTTTTGATTTAGACTTGATTTCCCCTTTCAATTTGGTTGATTTGAATGAGTTAGGGTTCAATCTTGAGAGCCCTTTCTTGCTCTGTGGAAACTCACGACCAAACACACACACACTAGTGTGTGTGTTTTGTTTATTTTCAGTTTTAATTAAAACTTTATTTCAATTGCCCATTTTTGGTCCCCCAACTTTTAAAAACTTATAATTGAGCCTGTTTACTTCAAGTTTCTTTATTGTTTGAAAATTATCATTAACTAGGTTAGTAAATCCTAGTTACATTATTCTTTGGTTATGACCAACATATATACCATATGTAAATAAATATTAATTTCTAATATTTTTGGGGTGTTACAAAAAATTATAAAAAAAACCCGTAAAGAAGGTAGAAAGAATTAATCCTCGTCCAATCATAGGTGTTCCTGTCCGATAGGGTAGCAATGTGTAAGGACAAGATATTTCGAAGTCTAAAGTGTGTATCTTCATCCCGCAACTTATAGATTACGTCGTCTATGAATACACTGGTTGGGAGTGTCCAACACATTATCGTGTGATATTACATTCATGCCATTCTTGTAACTATATTGTGCAATATGATACATGTGTACATTAAATTCCGTATTTTCTCACGCTTCATGGCCTGTTGTGGTCGATTAAGTATACCCCATCTTTATTTTGAAACACCAAACCTCATTTGACATCTTTTCTTGCCGACACTTGTATGTTCTTGAACTTCTTTTCATTTAGGACCACTGGGAATGGAAAAGATTTCATAAAAACAGACCAAGTCGGATAAATTCCATCAATAAGATAGTAGTTACGTTTGTATTGGTGCACATTAACTTGAAAATGGCCCCTTGGGGTGGTTCAATTCATTTCGGTATTGAACAACATAGAGCGATTGAGAAAATTGATGTCGTTATTGAATAAGTGGGACCATATCACACATTCCCAAACCACAAGTAATGTGAAACCGCCAATTTGAGCATGATCGTTGGGTATTGGTGATTACCTCTAGTAAATTGGCATCGTGGGCTTGTCAAACACATCCTCCAAATGATATGTGTGATATGCTTATAGTCGATGCTTCTTATCATCCTTAAAAGGCCCCATCTAGCTCCAGGTGCATTGTACAAACGCGCAATGTCGTGGCTAGTTGGTTTATGTAAAAACTATGTACCGTACAATACTCGGTGGGATGGGGGCGGTTTTACCCCCAACCCGATTTATTCAAAATACCTGGAGGTAAGGCACACCTTCCACCCTAATATGCCTAAAAAGACATTGGTATGTGTTTTAAATCGATTGAAAACCATAAAAACGAATAGTAGTACCAATTTTGATGATACCGATATTGGTACCAATGTTTTTGGTCACAATCGGTTCAACAGGTATTAACAATTGCTAAAGCTTACAATTAAAAAAATCTCTTTATTTTGAATGCAAATGGGTTTTCAATAAAGTTATGCCGGAATATCAAGAGAAAAAAAAATCATTTACAATTACATGTCCAACTATTTTTGAAAAAGTTAACCAACTTATCTATACTATGTTATAAAGCATTTCCCTAGGGACTTCTTAAAAATTAAGAGGTACAAGTAGAAATGCTTGATATACAACACACAATGCGTATATTTATTATGTTTGAGGGGTATAATTGTCTTTTTTGCACCATATTTAATCTAAAGAAACTCAAGAATTAAGAGTTATCTATGAAAACTAATGACATTTAATTCTACAATTACTTTCAAGACATTAAATAGAAAACTTATAAAAAACAATTCATAATGCTACATGTTTTGATATAATGTTCTATGTAATTTATATTTATAATATTATAAAGCATTTCCCTATGGACTTCTTAAGTAATTATAACATTTTATGCATATGGTACAACAATTTAATGAAGTTAACAAGAGGGCAAATTTGTCTTTTTAACACTACAAGCATATGACTAGAAGGCTTGTTTTGTAAGTTGTCTAATAATCTAGGAGTGAATATGAAAATATGAATTGAATTAATTATTTTATTTAATTGCACATCATCATATTCCTCATATTACATTGCCTTTTCATCTCTTTTAACCTCTAAAACGAACTGAAGCAATTAAGCCTAATTATTGGAATAATGTAACTGACGAACGTTGTTTGAATTCTAATACACTCGATCACTCCATTTCTCTTATTTCGTTTTACAGCAATATCACCTCTACTCTCATGTCCAATACTAACAGTGTTACATTTGTTTCTTTCATACAGATGGATGCGAAAACCGGTGGGTTAAATATGACCAGAAGAAAGGAAATAACGTGGCTCGAGAATGGAACTTACACTGCTGATAAATGGAATAGAGATGACAATAATAAGGTAACCCTTTTACCCATCTGTTTTGAGGAATGTTTGTGTAACTTTATAAGTTTGCTGACACATTATTTTTCTTTTCCTTAAACAATGGGTATAAGACCAGTTAAGACCACGTGTTTTATGCCTGAGTATCCTGAATTCAGCAACAATGGGTATACATGTTCTTCTCTCACGAATTCCCGTTCTTCACATTTCACACACCCATACACCACTGTTCTCCGGCAATACGTTGTCACATCACCACAGCCCCAGTTTCACTACAAGTAACTTCGACCGATCAAGTTGGAGAAACCACCATCATATCATCGTTGACGTTTGATGTACTGCAAAGTACATATGTTTATAGTGTATATTTTGGTCAGTTTTCAGTTGTTTTGAGTCTGTTTTAGGTTAGAATTGTGATACTGCTGACATTAAGCTTTTATTTCAGGTCCCGTAGCTTAAAGTGATGAAAAACAAGTAAAAACGAGCAGTTTGGAAGAAAAACAGGATTCGTACGCGCGTCGGAGAAGCTGGAAATCGAAATTAATTAAAAAATAAGAAAATCAGGTAAGGGGGCGCCGCGTGACGCCAGCCCGCCCTCGCGTCGCGCCTAGGGTCAGAATTCGAGAAAACATGTTGGCAGCTAGGGTTTGGCTTAATTAATTCCGAAGAAACATTAGTGAAACCCTAATTACGAATTTGAGAGTTCTTTGGGCAACTTTGGAGCATTCTTGGCGAGCAATCGGAGATCTCAAGGTGTTGGAATCATTGGTACGAGTCGAGGGTGAAGAATCGAGGATTATATCGGGTTTTCTAATCCCTTGTTTTGTCGGTTATTTGTCTTGAAACTTTGTTACAATGAATTCAGTTTTAAACATCTTTGTTTTGTTTTCATTTACTGAGATGCTTGGCTAATTTCATAAACCACCTAGACTTGATGAATGGATTAATATAAAGTTTTTACCGGTTTTGTTATTTGCATGATTGTTATGGGTGATTGTGTTTAGTAAGCGGTTTGATTTAATGATTTGATGTGTATGCGTGCTTTGAGTTGGTTTATTGTTATTATTTGCTTCATATGATTCTTAGTGACGGTCTATATCACAACATAGAGTCGTATTAGGGTTTAGGGTTTCGGTGAGTGTCTATATCACGTTAGAAAACCTTCACTCTTTAGGGAGATTCGGCCGATAACCTCTAGAAGTAACTCGTAATAATTTACTAAGTCTTAGTGTTCTACTAGTTCTAATACCTGGAAACTGAAGGGCTATTGGTAGGTCTTACCCGGCGAATTGCTTTAGATAGTCCTTGGAAAAGGTCATGTCTTGGTTTACCTGTCGGTCTTATTAGTCTATCAAGTCAGATTAATTACTTCAAACTACCCTAGATCTAGGATTGGAAAAGAATAGGTCAACATTAGGGTACTTACACAATAATTAGACAATTGAAAAAGCGTCTAATAACCGGTAGGATTAACGGCCTAGGTAGCTCCACAGGTTTCTCCTTGAGAAGGGTCGAGGGGCCTCGATGGTTCTTAATAGGTTTAGTACTAATTAAGATCCCAGTTCCATAACTCATGCATTTAACTTAATCGGTAATCTCTTAAAAACGATCCAGGATTCTTGTCTAGGTGGTCTCGTTCTCATATAAGAAAAGTCCGCAGTCGTCATTCATCTTTAGTCTAGCCTTAGTTAAATTTAGTAGTCTAATATAGATTTCCTAGTTTTCCGTAACCCCCCCCCCCCCCTAAAACAATTAAACAAGTCTTAGTCGTGTCTGTCAGCGTCTGTTAGAGTCTAGTTTACGTGATTTATAGAGTCTCATGGTTCGATATCCGGACTTCCTAGGTTTATACTACATTGATCGGTACACTTGCCGATTGTGTGGTTTTAGGTTGACTCTAGAATTAAAGCTTTGTAGTGTCTAGTTTAGAGAGTCTAATATAGTTAATTTTTATAGTCTGTTTAGCACACATCAAGTTTTTGGCGCCGTTGCCGGGGACTCTTGGTAATTGCGTTCATTAGCTTTGATAGATTTACTTGACAAATACGTGCTACGTGTTTAATTTGTTTTGTGTCTTTTATTTTCATCTTGAGTCGTAGTAACTATTGTTTGCTTTTCTTGTGTTCAGGTTTTTGCTTGTAGTGGATGCCACATCTGCGCTCGCACGGACCACCACCACCAGTCAAGCAGTCATCATCTCAATTGGGCCAAGGCCCACAGGTTACTTCTACATCCTCTTCTCGTTTCCCCAACTTTGATTCCACCCCGTTACCCACCCCACCTCCTACACCACCACCTTCGCCTAACCATTCACCTAAAACCTCACCTAAGGTTTCCCCACCCGATAGCCCTACTTCTAGTACCTCTAGCAATCCAACAAACTTAGAACCAATGGCAAACCCTAGGCAAACCGTCCATCAGCAAGCCACTCAGGATTTCACCGACCTTGCTTCACCCATCACCGTTCCACCCATCGTTAGTGAGAATTCATGGCAGATTCCATCCTATGCCATGCAGGCTATCACCAATACCATCCAATTCCATGGCCGAGACGATGAGGACGCTCCGGCCCACATTAACCGTTTCTCCCATATCCTAGCTACATTTAACCTTCACGGTGCACCCAACGATGCCACCTACCTACAACTTTTCCCATTCTTATTTACCGGCCGTGCGGCTACTTGGTTTGACTCTCAACCAACCGGCACCTTCACCACATGGGCGGGGCTTCGTCAAGCCTTTTTGAACAAATATTTCCTGCCCAATAAAGCCTCACGCCTTAGAGACCAAATCCACTCCTTTCGCATGGAGCCCGACGAGCCTTATTACCTTGCATGGGAGCGTTTCCAAAACCTTTGTGCTCGTTGCTCCCAGCATGGTCTTTCTGATTGGGCTTTATCTGAGAAATTCTACAACGGTCTCACCCAAGAGACTCGTGATAGGTTCGATACTAATGCGGGGGGGGGGGGGGATATGATGGGTATTCTTACAGTTGCTGAGTGTTTAGAACATTTTGAGGCATTTGCTCAGTCTCAATCCCAATCACGATCCGATCAGCGATATCAAAGTGGTAATTCTAATACCACTACTAGTGCACCCACCCGAGGGGTGAACCATGTCACCATAGATCCTAGTTTAGCCGCTGTCTTGGAAAACGTGACTAGGGAACTTAAAGAAATTAAGGCTAAGGTAGACAAATGTGAGTTTTGTCGAGGGGGTCACGACACGAGTGCGTGTCCATTACTTGTTGGTGAGGAGCAGGTCGATTTTGTAGAAGGAGGGTTTGGTAGAGGTCAACCTAGCGGTTTTGGGGGTAATAATAATTTTGGGTCGGGTTGGCGTAATAATAATAATAACTTTAATAATAACACTTTTCGCCCAAATGGACCCTCTGGCTTTCAAATGGCTCAAAACCCAAATAGGGGCCAAAATTCACTTTTTGGTGGGGGTTCAAGTGGCCAGTTCAACAAAGGGTTCAATGGGCAGGTCAAGGATGGGGGGTCAAATAACCAAGGTCAAACAGGTCAAGGTCCAAGTTTTGATTTAGGGGGTAGCATAGAGAGAATGGAGTCCATGATGAGTCAACTAGTTGTTAGGGACCAAACCACTCAAAAGACCCTTAGTAAACTTGACCTAATGCTTAAGAACCATCAAGCCTCCTTGCAAGACCTTCAAAGGGTCGTAGGGGACATGTCTAGAAAGCTAGAAGAGAGATTACCCGGTCACTTTGCGGGTAACACCCAACCGAACCCTAATGCCCATGCTAAAGCCATTATCACCCGTAGTGGCAAGACCGTAGGAAACCCTAGAGTCGAGGAGAGAGTAGTTGATGAAGAGGGAGATGTGATAGATGAGGAGATCGAAATGGAGGCTCCCGGCAAAGTGCAAAAGAGGCTAAGCCCAGCAAGTACCGCACAGCCCGGTGAGTCTCAAAGTGAGAAGAAAGTTGAGAGAACCCCAATAGACGTTAGACCTTCACCCATAGTGAACCATGCGTATGTTCCGTTTCCCTCACGCCTTAAGAACCAAAAATACTCAAGGGAATACGGGCAGTTTTTGGACATCTTCAAGCAATTGAAGATTAACCTTCCATTTATAGAGGCACTCCAATCAATGCCTAAATACGCTAAATTCTTGAAAGATCTCCTTAGGAACAAAGAGAAATTAGGAGAGTTGTCTAACGTGCCGTTGAATGGGGGATGTTCCGCCGTAGTGTTAAATAAGCTTCCTGAAAAGCTTACCGATCCAGGTATTTTTACCATTCCTTGTCTATTCGGTAGTAATACCAACACTCGAGCTTTAGCCGACTTAGGAGCTAGCATCAACTTGATGCCCTTTTCTCTTTATGAGAAGCTAGACCTAGGAGAGCTTGCACCTACCCGAATGACATTGTCTTTAGCCGATCGGACCGTTAAATACCCTAGGGGTATAGTTGAGAACTTGCTAGTTAAGGTAGACAAATTCGTGTTTCCCTCCGATTTCGTAATTCTAGATATGGAAGCGGATGAGAGAGTTCCCATTATCTTAGGTCGTCATTTCTTACGTACCGCTAAGGCCCTTATAGACGTCCATGATGGTAAGATCACTCTTAGGGTCGGTGAGGAGAGAGTTACATTTGAGATAGAGCGTTCCATAAACCACCCGAATGGTTCGGATGACTATAGTGGTCCTTGTCATTCCGTCTACTTCTTGAATTCGTTTATCTCGTGTGTCGACCATTGCTTAGAGTACATTAGTGGAGCGGACCTAGTTGTAGGAGAGAAGGTAGGAGAGAAGGTAGAAGAGGAGTTGGAGAGTGTAGAGGAAGTTGAAGAGGAGGGGATTCCTTTAATCCCCTATGTGTTAGCGGTTAGTGATGACACCACCCAACCCCCACCCTTAGAACTTAAGGTACTTCCATCTCATCTAGAGTATGCTTTCTTAGGGGAGGGTTCTTGTCACGGCCCCCGATCCGGTTTGACCCGTTCCAGGAGCCGCGGGACAGAAATTCCCGTGGTATTTATTTAATTGAGTTTAACAGCGGAAGTTTATTTATCAGGATCGTTTAAAGCTAAAATTTTCCCGATTTATTCTATTTCACAACTTGGGATAAAATCCCTGTAATTTACAATACTACTATTTTATAGAGAAATCTTTATAAAATATATTTCTTTATTTTATAATGAGCCACTATTTTAATCTTGAAATGCTCCCAAGCACTTTTCCTGAATTACAACAGATCACCTGAAACATGTTTGAAAAAGGTTTGTCAGCGGGAAATACTGAATGAATCATTCTATTTACTAAAATGACACATTTTTTATAATTTACAGTATTAAGAGCGATTACAATGTTTCTGATATCAAACCAACTACCCACGGTATTTGTCACTCGACCGAATCTGTGACTATGGTCATATCCCCCAATTGGCTGCCCCAATGGTGACGATTATCAAGTAATGTATACAAAAGCCCACATACCGGCTGTAACTTGGTGATTACAAAGACTTAATCCCCGTAATTATAACTTTTGAAAATAAACATGATTTTGTAAATAGATTTGATAAAAAGAGAGAATGACTCACATTGCTGATTTAACACGGACATAGTCTAGTCTATGAACTAGCCTGGTTAACCTAATTTAGATAACAATGCACACAAAACTGGGTTAGTAATCAATACAGCATTTACGATAACTCACGAGATCAACCATCACAACGAGTGACAAAGTGCTATGCTTAACATCTGTCGAATTAACGACTAATGACAAAGCATCACTCTAATGTGGGTAGCACTTAAACACCCGTTGAGTACATTGATCGATCGGAAAATGAATCGTAGCAGCGATCGTGCTAATACCCTGTTTTGCGGCAGAATTTCGAGACTCGGGGGTGTAATTTGGAATATTCAGAGTGTATCTTCGTGTGTAATTGGAATTATTTCGACGTTGATTGTTCAGAATTCGAGTGCCACAGTCCTCTATTTATAGCTGAATTTTGGACAAGCTTGCACACCGCAACATTTCCAATCTGACGGTGCGTAAGGGTCCTTGCGCACCGCAAAGCCCGTATTGTTACGGTGCGTAAGGCATAAAACTAGCCTATAGGGTAGCCACGATTGGGACTAGCTCAGCTGACTCTACAATTTTGAATTTCAGTTATGTGACAACGATTATTTGAGGATAATCGTAAATTAGGGTTTATCCCCCCTAAGTTTTAGGGGCCCTAATCCTGATTCCGATTGTTCTAAAAATTTTAGGGTTTGTGCGGAATCACTTGAGTGTCTCAATTAGACTTTCCTAATGATCAATTAAAGTAATAATTAGGACTTTTTAGTGAGAGTTGTTACATTCTCCCTACCTTAATAAAAATCTCGTCCTCGAGATTTACTGGAATAAATGGGGATATTTTTGCTTCATTTCTGATTCCAGCTCCCAAGTGTATTCAGCTCCTCTCTTTGAATCCCACTTTACTTTAACTAGCACTAGGCGTTTGTGCTTGAGAAACTTCACTTTTCTGTCTTCTATTTGAAGAGGTTTCTCCACAAATTTTAACTTTTTGTTTACTTCTATGTCTTGAAGATGTACTATCAGAGATTCGTCTGCTAGACATTTCTTGAGATTTGATACATGAAATACATCATGTACTCCAGTTAATTCTTCTGGTAGTTGCAAACGATAAGCAACTGATCCTATACGTTGGATCACCGTAAATGGTCCTACGTATCTTGGACTTAGCTTTCCTTTCTTACCGAATCTCACAACTCCTTTCCAAGGAGAAACTTTCAACAGTACTCTGTCTCCAACTTGGAATTCTAATGGCTTGCATCTATTGTCTGCATAACTCTTCTGGCGATCTCGAGCCGTCTTCAGTCTTTCTTTAATTTGAGTAATCTTGTCAGCCGTCTCTTGCACAATTTCAGGTCCTGACAATTGATTTTCTCCTATTTCTGCCCAACAAACTGGAGTTCTGCACTTTCTTCCATACAATGCCTCGAATGGGGCAGTTCCAATACTTGAATGATAGCTATTGTTATAGGAGAATTCAATTAATGGTAAATGATCATCCCAGTTTCCACCAAAATCTATTACACATGCTCGGAGCATGTCTTCTAGAGTTTGGATCGTCCTTTCACTTTGCCCGTCCGTTTGTGGATGATATGCAGTACTTAGGTTTAGTCGAGTTCCCATTGCTTCTTGGAAGCTTTTCCAAAAATGAGAAGTAAATCGACTATCCCTATCCGAAACAATGGAGAGTGGAACTCCATGTAAGGATACTACTTCATCTACATACAATTTAGCCAGTCTTTCCATGCTAAAGGTTTCTTTCATAGGTAGAAAGTGAGCAGATTTGGTTAATCGATCCACAATTACCCAAATCGGATCATTACCTTTCTGGTTTTGGGTAACTTAGTAACAAAATCCATTGTTATAAGCTCCCACTTCCATACAGGCGTTTCTAGCTGTTGTAATAGACCTGAAGGTTTCTGATGTTCTGCCTTAACTTGTGAGCAAGTAAGACACTTAGAAACATATCGTGCTATATCTTTTTTCATTCCTATCCACCAGAAGTTCTTTCTTAAATCTTGATACATCTTATTATTTCCTGGGTGCATAGTATACCTAGACTTATGGGCTTCCTCAAGGATCTTATTTCTTAATTCTCCATGCTTTGGTACCCAAATTCTTCTTTTGTGGAATCTCCAAATTCCATCAGCTCCTTGCTCTAATTCTTTGATTCGTCCTTTCATTCCTTCAGCAACGCCTTCTATTGCTGTCTTTTAAACATATTTTAATTGCTCCATTAAATCTACTTGTAAATTTAATCTGAGAGCACGAAATCGTCGTTGTTTTTCATGATACTTTCGACTTAATGCATCTGCAACTACATTTGCCTTTCCTTCGTGATACTGAATATCACAGTCGTAGTCGCTTAAAATTTCCATCCATCTCCTTTGCCTCATGTTCAACTCTTTTTGCCCAAATATGTATTTTAAACTTTTATGATCCGTATAGACAGTAAATTTACTTCCGTAAAAATAATGTCTCCAAATCTTAAGGGCAAAAACTACGGCTCCTAATTCTAAATCATGAGTCGTATAATTTTCTTCATGCTTTTTCAATTGTCTTGAGGCATACGCAATTACCTTCTTGCGTTGCATAAGCACACATCCAAATCCTAATTTTGAAGCATCACAATATACTTCAAAATCTTCAGTTCCTTCTGGTAAGGCTAAGATTGGTGCATTTGTTAATTTCTGTTTCAAAATCCTAAAGGCTTCTTCTTGTTTGGGTCCCCATTCAAACTTAACGGCTTTACAGGTTAACTTAGTTAATGGTACGGCTATCTTGGAAAAATCCTTAATAAACCGTCTATAGTACCCAGCTAAACCTATAAAACTTCTAATTTCCATTGCTGTTTGTGGAACCTTCCAATTGGTAATTGCCTCGATCTTAGCAGGATCTACATGAATACCTTCGTGATTTATCATGTGACCTAAGAATTGCACTTCCTTTAGCCAAAATTCACACTTTGAGAATTTGGCATACAGCTTTTCTTTTCTTAACAAAGTTAAGAGTGCATGCAAATGCTGACAATGTTCGTCCTGACTTTTGGAATAAATAAGTATATCGTCTATGAAGACAATTACAAATTTATCCAAGTACGGTTTACAGATCCTATTCATCATGTCCATGAATGCTGCAGGTGCATTCGTTAATCCAAAGGGCATGACTGTAAACTCGTAATGACCATACCTAGTTCTGAAAGCAGTTTTAGGTATGTCTTCTTCTTGTACCTTCAATTGATGATATCCAGAGCGTAAATCTATCTTAGAAAAATATCTATCCCCCTGAAGTTGATAAAAAAGATCATCAATCCTAGGTAATGGGTATCGATTCTTAATTGTAACTTTATTTAATTCTCTATAATCGATACACATTCTCATGGAACCATCCTTCTTCTTTACAAACAACACTGGCGCTCCCCACGGGGATGAGCTAGGTTGTATAAATCCTTTACTTAATAATTCATCTAATTGTTTCTTAGTTCTAACATTTCGGTAGGAGCTAACCGATAAGGTGCCTTGGCTATCTGTGTAGTTCCAGGTATTAGATGAATCCTAAATTCTACTTCCCTATCTGGAGGTAATCCAGGTAACTCTTCTGGAAAGATATCTGGATATTCTGAGACTACAGGTATTTCCTTAAGTTCTTTACCCTTAGTATTAATGATTATTGAAATCATATATACTATTCCTTGTTTTCGTTCATAACTAGCAACTTTCATTACTGATATGAACTTCATGGGTTTACGTGGTTTATCTCCTGTAATCATAATTACTTCTCCAGTAGGTGCCTGAATTTCTATGGAATTCCTATCACAAAGTATTCGAGCATGGTTGGTTATCAACCAATCCATTCCTAACACGACATCGAATTCAGCTAATTTCATAGGTAATAGGTTTGCAGCAAATTTATGACCTGAAAGTTCTACTTCTACTTTTTGCAAAACCTGATTAATTTTAACTGAATTCCCATCTGCGGTTTCAACTGTAAAAATCTGCCTAATGTTGGTTAAAGGTAACTTAAGAGCTTGACAGAATAAAGTATTGATAAAACTTTGGTTTGCACCAGAGTCAAATAATACTTTCGCTTACACGTTGTGAACTAGGAACGTACCAGCTATTACATCCGGGATGAGTTCAGCTTCTTGAGTGGTTAGCTGGAATGCTCTGACATTCTTCTTAGTTGCTCCTTCGGTCGCCTTGGGTTTGTTATCTACTGGTTTGATCAATTTAGGACACTCTGTTTTATAATGCCCCGCTTCTCCACAATTAAAACAGATTACGGTTTTCTTTTTGCAGTTTTCTTCATGATGTCCTACCGTTTTGCAAAAATTGCAAGTGATATCGCATCTTCCATAATGTTTCTTTTTGCATTTCCAACAGAATGACGGAGCTGGAGCTTGCCTTGTTCCTTTTCTCTTGAAGCTGTTATTATTACCCACCCGAAATCCTTGGGTAATTTTCTGAGCTAGTTCCTTTTTCCTATCTTCATCTCTTGTGCGTACCAGTTCATCGGTTAGGGTATTAGCTAATTCCACAGCATCGTCAATAGTGCGTGGTCTCGCAGCTTTAACGATATTGTGAATTTCACTAATCAATCCCCAAATGTAGCGAGAAATGAGTACCGGTTCTGGCGAAGCCAGTGTTGGTACCACTCTAGCATATTCAAAGAATGTCGAGGTATAACCGCGACAATCTACACCTATCATCCGATGAGTTAGAAACTTATTTGTCATCTGTTCCTTTTCATACTCGGGACATAATTTTCTTTCCACAAAACCCTTAAATTCTTCCCAAGTCATAGCATAAGCTATTACTCTTCCTTTTGATTGTAACACAGTGTTCCACCATTCGAGTGCTCCTTCTTTGAAGAGATTTGATGCGTACATGACCTGATCATCTTTAGCACATTTACTTATTGCAATGACTGCTTCGGTTTTCTCTAACCAACGCAGTGATGCAGTTGCCCCTTCATTGCCTGCAAATTCTGTGGGTTTACAGGCAAGGAATTCTTTGAAAGTGCAACCAAGCGTTGCAGTTTTCATTTTCTTGGGTAATGGAGCTTGATGTGGTTCCCTATTATGATTTTCATGATTATTGCCTCCGTTTACACTATTACTGAAGTTATCTTCAGTAATATGATTACTAGGGACAATTTGTTGTGGTTCAATTGGATTCTTTATAACAGCAACGAATGCTGGAATAGCATTGGCTATTCCTTGAGCAATACTGTTTTCGATATCTTGTCTAGTCATATATTGATCCCCCGAATGTTGCTCAGACTGATTAACCTCATTTATCGGTTCATTACCAATGTTTGCCATCTGATAATATATATAATTTTTTTATTAGTATCTGATAAATAACAATTATACATAAAAACAATCAGACAATTTACAATACACGTATAAGCAAAACTATCGATTTCTCGATTCCATTTTGTATTTTATAGTATGCATCATTACACACAAATATCTTACAGAGTTTTATTCGTAGTTATTTTACAGACTGATTTCACTAGTACTTTTACTATTACACAACCACAGTTTTACCATCCTACTATCTCTCGTCACTTGTCGTCCTAAAAACGAAACTCCCTTTCATCATATTTCCAGGCAATTTGTCCCCCTATCTCCCTGATTCTATTTCCCGCATCCATCAACTCTTCACCAAAATGGCGAAGTTCAGCCATATTTTCGTTACTCATTGGTGGATTAGGTAGGGTTCTGGATCGAATTGTGGATGAAAGGAATAAGGATCGTTGACAATATTTTGAAATTGCCAATCGTTCGTCCACCATTCGTCCATTCCTATAGGTTGGGAGTGGACTATTGGGTCTGGGATTGCTGGTTCCCAATTCATAGGGAGTTGGTTTTCAACAGGATAGGTAAAAATATTAGTATTGACAGGCTGAATAGTTTCACAGCTTGCCAATAGAAAATCTATCTCATCTTGAAAGGTCCTTCCCTGGTTTTGATTGGAGCTCTCTCCGATTTCCCTTTGGGTTGGTCTAGAACCTTGCCCAACTTCCATTACTATTTCTTTAGTACATTCCTCCATCTGTATTCCTACCTCCTTAACCTCTTCCTTGCCTTCAGTTTCCATTTCCTGTTGTTTAGAACTTTCTCCGGTTTCAATTCCTTTCCCTTTTTCAAATGATTGTTTATTTTGGGAAGTTTTGTGGCTGGCTTTTTCCTACGTATACGACTCCCCCACACATATTTCCTTCTTTTCTTGGGTTTTGGCTTTTTCAAGGGTGGAGCATTGAATTCTACAGGTTGTTCTATATCAGGAAAGTATCCAGTAAATTCTTTGGAAACTTCTATATTCACTGGGTAAAGATGGAGGTTCTGAAAAGCTTCAGATATCCCACTCATGCTGATGTAGCATATATGCAAAATGCATAAAATACTAAGTTAAAACCTTAAAATAAATTTCATAAAGTAACCTTTACACTGTGTACTGATTTATTACAAAGATAACTGGAAAACACACTTAGGGTTTGAAATTTATTTATTGCACAAGGTTTCTAGATTGTAAGGGGTAAGGTACTAAAACTTTAAAATATTTAAAGATTTATATTTTCTGCTACTGTGGCTAGCATATATAAATTTGCCCATTTCGTATCTAGCTTGTCTTCCCAAGGTGATTTATCAATTAATTCCTGGGTTTCCCGTTTAATCTTCTTTTCTCGGATTTTCTCTTTACTTTTCTTAATAATCATTTCCCTTTTTCTAGGAGAAAGTGATTCCTCGTATTGTGCCTTTCGCACAAATATTCCTTCTTCAGGAATTACAGCCTGATTCGAGGATTTGGTTCGGGATGAACTTTCCTTCTCGTTGGATGATTTATCTAATTTAAGATAGATACTTGTCAGCTTTTGTTTACCCATACTGTAACTAACAAATAGTCAGTTAATAAAATACATAATCACAGAATAGTAATCAGGAAAAATTAAGTATTTCTCAATACTTAATTAGCTTAACTCAGTGGCTCTAATACCACCTTATTTCTGTCACGGCCCCCGATCCGGTTTGACCCGTTCCAGGAGCCGCGAGACAGAAATTCCCGTGGTATTTATTTAATTGAGTTTAACAGCGGAAGTTTATTTATCAGGATCGTTTAAAGCTAAAATTTTCCCGATTTATTCTATTTCACAACTTGGGATAAAATCCCTGTAATTTACAATACTACTATTTTATAGAGAAATCTTTATAAAATATATTTCTTTATTTTATAATGAGCCACTATTTTAAGCTTGAAATGCTCCCAAGCACTTTTCCTGAATTACAACAGATCACCTGAAACATGTTTGAAAAAGGTTTGTCAGCGGGAAATACTGAGTGAATCATTCTATTTACTAAAATGACACATTTGTTATAATTTACAGTATTAAGAGCGATTACAATGTTTCTGATATCAAACCAACTACCCACGGTATTTGTCACTCGACCGAATCTGTGACTATGGTCATATCCCCCAATTGGCTGCCCCAATGGTGACGATTATCAAGTAATGTATACAAAAGCCCACATACCGGCTGTAACTTGGTGATTACAAAGACTTAATCCCCGTAATTATAACTTTTGAAAATAAACATGATTTTGTAAATAGATTTGATAAAAAGAGAGAATGACTCACATTGCTGATTTAACACGGACAGAGTCTAGTCTATGAACTAGCCTGGTTAACCTAATTTAGATAACAATGCACACAAAACTGGGTTAGTAATCAATACAGCATTTACGATAACTCACGAGATCAACCATCACAACGAGTGACAAAGTGCTATGCTTAACATCTGTCGAATTAACGAGTAATGACAAAGCATCACCCTAATGTGGGTAGCACTTAAACACCCGTTGAGTACATTGATCGATCAGAAAATGAATTGTAGCAGCGATCGTGCTAATACCCTGTTTTGCGGCAGAATTTCGAGACTCGGGGGTGTAATTTGTAATATTCAGAGTGTATCTTCGTGTGTAATTGGAATTATTTCGACGTTGATTGTTCAGAATTCGAGTGCCACAGTCCTCTATTTACAGCTGAATTTTGGACAAGCTTGCGCACCGCAACATTTCCAATCTTACGGTGCGTAAGGGTCCTTGCGCACCGCAAGGCCCGTATTGTTACGGTGCGTAAGGCATAAAACTAGCCTATAGGGTAGCCACGATTGGGACTAGCTCAGCTGACTCTACAATTTCGAATTTCAGTTATGTGACAACGATTATTTGAGGATAATCGTCAATTAGGGTTTACCCCCCCCCCCCCCCTAAGTTTTAGGGGCCCTAATCCTGATTCCGATTGTTCTAAAAATTTTAGGGTTTGTGCGGAATCACTTGAGTGTCTCAATTAGAGTTTCCTAATGATCAATTAAAGTAATAATTAGGACTTTTTCGTGAGAGTTGTTACAGTTCTGAGCTACCTGTTACTATTTCATCCGAGTTAGAGGAGAGTGAGAAAGTGAGGTTGTTAGATGTGTTGAGGGCCAACAAAGAGGCCATTGCATGGAGATTGTCCGACATTAAGGGCATAAGCCCTTCCTATTGCACCCACCGGATACTCTTGGAGGATGATTATAAACCGGTGGTGTAACCCCAAAGGAGGCTTAACCCCAACATGCAAGATGTAGTGAAAAAGGAGGTTCTTAAACTCTTAGATGCGAGGATGATATATCCCATTTCAGATTCACCTTGGGTTAGTCCCACTCAGGTTGTCCCCAAGAAGGGGGGGATGACCGTTGTCATGAATGAAAAGAACAAGCTTATCCCTTCTCGTACGGTCACGGGTTGGCGCGTGTGCATCGACTACCGAAAGTTGAATGATGCCACCCGTAAAGACCACTTCCCATTGCCTTTCATAGATCAAATGTTGGAGCGTTTAGCCGGTCAACAATTCTATTGTTTTCTAGACGGCTTTTCTGGTTACTTCCAGATTCCCATAGCACCGGAGGATCAGGATAAGACCACCTTCACATGCCCCTATGGCACCTATGCGTACCGACGCATGCCATTCGGGTTATGTAACGCTCCGGCTACCTTTCAGCGTTGTATGGTCGCCATATTTCAGGATATGATAGAGACTTCCATGGAGGTTTTCATGGATGATTTTTCAGTTTATGGTGATTCTTTCGAGGTGTGTTTGAAGAATTTGGAGAGGATGTTGAAGCGGTGTGTGGAGACGAAGCTTATGCTAAACTGGGAGAAGTGTCACTTCATGGTGACGGAAGGTATAGTGCTAGGGCATAAGATTTCTAGAGAGGGTATCGAGGTAGATCGTGAGAAAATAGATACCATTAGTAGGTTACCTCCACCCACGAGTGTGAAGTCGATTAGGAGTTTTTTAGGGCATGCGGGCTTCTATAGACGCTTTATTAGGGATTTCTCAAAAATTACTCGCCCCATGACCCGTTTGCTAGAGAAAGACGTTCCATTCGTCTTTGACGAGGAGTGTCTTAAGGCCTTCAACTTCTTAAAGGAACAGTTGGTTAGTGCACCTATTCTTATCTCGCCCGACTGGAGCTTACCCTTTGAGTTCATGTGTGATGCGAGTGACTATGCCGTTGGAGCGGTATTAGGACAAAGAAAGGAAAATCACTTCCACCCCATCTACTACGCGAGCAAAACGCTCAATTATGCTCAAGAAAACTACACTACCACGTAGAAAGAGCTTTTAGCCATAGTTTTCGCATTTGATAAATTTCGCTCGTACCTCGTTTTATCCAAGACTATAGTTTTCACCGATCATTCCGCGTTGCGTTTTCTCTTTCAAAAGAAAGACGCTAAACCCCGACTCATTCGGTGGATTCTTTTGCTTAGCGAGTTCGATATTGAGATTAGGGATAAGAGAGGGGCCGAGAATGTGGCGGCCGATCATTTATCGTGGTTAGAGGATCCCAAGAGGGAAGAGATTCGTGAGGAGGAGATTGGAGACACGTTCCCTCACGAGTCTATAGAGTTTGTTGAAGCCAAGAAAGAAGGATTGCCATGGTTTTGTGACTTAGCAAATTATCTCTCTAGTGGCGATATTGTGAAAGGGATGTCTACACAACAAAGGAAGCGACTTATTAGTGAAGCGAGAAACTATGTTTGGGACGATCCTTTTCTTTTTAGGATAGGAGGAGATAGGGTTCTTAGACGTTGTGTGTCAAGAGAAGAAGGTTAGAATATCAAAAAGCATGTGCATGAAGGCCTCACGGGAGGACATCATGGTGCACACACCACCGCCCAAAAGGTATTCGATTGTGGTTTCTATTGGCCTACCTTTCTTAGAGACGCCGAGGAGTTCGTGAAGATGTGTGATGCATGTCAACGAACCGGCAATATTTCCGCCAAAGATGAGATGCCTCAAAACCCCATACAAGTAGTGGAGGTTTTTGACGTTTGGGGCATCGATTTCATGGGACCATTCCCAAACTCCAAAGGAAACCGTTACATACTCGTGGCGATCGACTATGTTTCCAAATGGGTTGAGGCTCAAGCTCTTCCCATAAACGAAGCCCGAGTAGTGTTGAAATTTCTTAAGAAGCTCTTTTCACGATTCGGTACTCCTAAAGCCTTAATTAGTGATCGTGGCACTCACTTTTGCAATGCATTGATGGAAAAGTTGCTTGCACGCTACGGTGTCACTCAACGTTTATCTACCGCATATCATCCACAAACGAGTGGACAAGTGGAGAATGCGAATCGCGGTATTAAACGAATCTTAGAGAAAACAGTTGGTAAAAATAGGAAAGATTGGTCCGACAAGCTAGACGATGCATTGTGGGCGTTTAGAACCGCCTACAAGACGCCTTTAGGAACTACACCTTTTATGATCTTCTACGGAAAAGCTTGTCATCTCCCCGTAGAATTAGAGCATAGAGTGTTTTGGGCTTTGAAAACCGTTAACTTAGACATGACCGAAGCCGCTAGGAAGCGTTTCTTTCAAATTCATGAGCTTGAAGTGCTTAGGGATGCGGCTTATGCTCGATCGTTGGGAATGAAAGAGAAAACGAAGTTGTTGCATGATAAGAAGTTGAGGAAAGTGAAGGAGTTTAGCAAAGGTGATAAAGTGCTTCTTTATAACTCGAGATTTAAGCTTTTTGCGGGAAAATTGAAATCGAAGTGATCGTGACCTTATATGGTTCATTATGTGTTTCCGTATGGAGCGGTGGAGATCTTGGATGAGAAGGATGGCCGTAGTTGGAAGGTGAACGGACATCGTTTGAAGCATTACATTGGAGGAGCGATAAACAAGGATGAGAGGGAGGTAACTCCTCTCGAAATCCCACCTAAAGCCGCCAATTAGTGTGTTGGGTGAAAGCCCAAGTGTACATTTTGTATTGTTTGTATACGAGTCTTTTTTTGAGTATTTTCGTGTTCTAACGCGTCTTTCCGTAGTTTTTCGGTCTTTGTTTTGTGTTGTTGAGAATTTTTGCAGGATTCGTCACCGCTATGGAACGGGAAAAAGCATGAGAAAAGAGGTCCCAGATAAGTTTCTTGAACACTTAGAAAAATTTTTATGGGTTTTGGATGGTTGGGAAGTTTTCAAAAAATTTTCTAAGGCATGAACACACAAATTCCACGCAACATTCTGTGAAAAATGGCCCTTGGCGTGACGCCAAGGGCCTTAGCGTCGCGCGAAGGTAATAGGTTCAAAATTAATTCTTTTTCGACCCGCCACGTCATGCGAGGCCCCCCTGACCCCCACGCGTCACGCGAGACCTCTTTGAACCGGATTAAAACATATAACTTGAACCTGTTCGCTGAAACGATTCCCTTTTCACATATCCAAACCCTAAGTCGCGAATTTCACCAAAATCGCCATAACTCACTCGTTTTTCCACCAAATCACTCCATTCTTCTTCCTAAATCACCACAATCACATTCCCCACAATCTACACCATAAATTTCACCCTATTTCGCGCTACATTCTCGCGTTTTTGGACGATTTCGTGCACCACAACTTCAAGGTCTCATTTTTCTTGCTAAATCCGAATCCAAGGTACGATTTCTGTGATTTCTTGTTAGTAGGTAACCTTATTTCATAGTTGTAGTGTCAGGTCAGTCATGTTTTAGATCTAGGGTTTGTGTAGGTTGATAAAGTTAGGATTTTTGACCCGTTTGTGATGTTAGTGGTATGCGGGTGGTTATGTTTGGGATGTTTACATACAATGGGGCTTGCGGATGGTTCGGGTTGGTTTGCTTGGGGTTGTTTGAGACTTGTGGGGTATGTTTGGACAACTAGACAACATGTTTGAGCTTTACGGGTTTGTTTGGCTATAACTAAAGATTTTTTGCTAAAAAAAAATAGGTTGTTGAACTGATTTTTGCAAATGTGATTAGTTTTCTAAACGGATTTTGTTGCCACAAACGTTGCGTTAAGGTTTAAAGAGTCAAACTCTCACGTGTTTCGCCTCAAGTGTGGGGATATTTCGGCACTTACGCTTAATTGAGGACAATTAAAGTGCCGGGAGGAGTTAGTGTACATTCAGTCTTAGGTCGTTCGAGTTATTGAGTCTAGTAGTAGTATTTTGAGTCTAGTGTCGGGTTTACTTATATGCACGTACAAGTTCACAACATTTTGCCCATACTCAATCTCTATTCGGGTAGGATGATGTGTAACTTACGCTTTTGTAAACGGTAACCCATTGTTTTTCTTTAACTTTATTTTCAGAATTAGCCGCGAATGAAATGCTATACGGCTATTCTAGTTTTTTTTTTATATAAAAAAATAAATAAATAAAAAAAATTAAAAAATTAAAAAATTAAAAAAATTGAAAAACACCAAAAATAGTTTGTGCGTACTAACATTCTGCATTGTTTTTCTTGTCAAATCTTTCTTGTTTTGCAGAAACATGTCAGGTGAAGGATCATCGTCAAACCTAAGAAAAAGGAAAATCAAGTATCGGGGGACCGATAGGAGAGTGTGGTCCCGAGTCGAGATGATAGTTGATCACCAGGTCTTAGATTTTGAAGAAGACACTGAAGAAAGGGTGAAACAAAAGAAATATGTAACAACTCAAATGTTGGAGCACCGTACAATCGATTGGGAGTGGTTACAAAGTATGGGAGCGAGTGACCGGGTGGCGGAGTTGTTAGGTCCACGACTGAGAGCGGCAATGGATTGTAAGTGGCCGCAGTATACTGAACTTACAGTTGAGTTCCATAGTACCTTCCAGCATAAAGAGGGTACTTTTGCGGAGAAAAACGCGGTTTCATTCTCGTTGGGCCGAAATTTGTACGAAATGAGTATTCCTCAGTTCGGAGTGGCCTTGGGTTTTTATTCGGAGGAGGAGGTACGGACAGATGAGTTTGTCAATGGTTTAAGGGGCGTGTACAATTATCCTCGGCCGAAGTGTTTGGATTCGGCAGATTTGGCTAGGTTTTGGGAGGAGATTGCAACCCAACCATTCGCCCAAACGAACCTTATTACATCGGTTCGTGATCCTATACATAGGTATATTTTGAAAGTATTGGCGACTACGGTTGTGGCGAGGAAGTCGGGTGAAAATAAAGCAAATTGGTTGGATATTTTTGTGTTGATGTGTATGGTGGAAAAGCGGAATTGGAACTTGGCAAGCTTCTTTGCATGGTCGTGCAATTGGCCTCGTAGGGGAGGAAAAAGGGCTGCCATGGATCTTGGGCCGTACATAACTAGGCTGGCAAGGAATTTACATGCGTTCACAAAATATAAGGAGGGGCAGATGCATGAGAGTTTTCCAACGGTTTATTGGGGTGTTGCGGAGCTACAGTTAGCGGGTGTTTTAACATCTTTGGACCCGCCACAATGGAATTATGAAGTGGGCGCTCCTCCGGCATGACAGCCGAGGCCTCGACAGAGGCGTGAGACTCCTCCTCCACAGCTGCCAGTTAGACAGCAGAGACCTGACCCGTTCACTCCTGAGGCTGCTTTTGACTACTCACAGCATAGGTTTGATCAGATTGAAAATAGGATGCGGGTTGACCACCAGTGGACGATGCAGAGCCACCACCGACAGGACGACATGCTCAGGTATATGATGTCGGGTATGTCAATAGATGCTCAGATACCTCCACCCTTTGCCAGATTATTACCTCCACCAGTTTATGGAGGCGAGCAGCAGACCCCATATGTCTATGGTCAGTACCCGTGGTATGACCTGGGGGGGGGGGGGGGCAAAGTGGTTATGCTTATAGTGGTCAGTTCGGGTGGCAGCAGGCTGGAGGTTCGGGGACCCAGCAGATGGAGGAAGATTCAGAGGACGAGTGATGTAGCAGATTGCAGCAGCATATATATCCTTTCATGTTTTATTTTATTTATGCTGTTTCAGTAGTTCGATTTGGTTGTATCCGTAGGACATATATTTTATTTTTCATTTGAACTCTGGATGATGGTATGTTGAACATGTGGTAGTCGTATGTTTGGTATGGTATTTATGTTTTAGGTTGATGATTTGGAGCCGCTTTCCGTTCGTGTGAGAGAGAGTTTGGTATTGTTTGCTGAGCACGTTCGGTATTGGAGGGCTTGTGTGGAAACGACTGGCACTTTGACAGTCTCACATAATCAGCTAAGTCGTTTCCCTTTTTGTTGTTGTTGTTGTATATTTTTTTTTTATTTTTTTCGTTTGCAGTTTTTTTTAGGTAGTTGCTGAGTCGTATTTTCGTTCTTGCATTAGGGACAATGCAATCTCTAAGTGTGGGGATGGGATACTTGTAAATATTTGAGTCATAAATATGAAAAAAAAATTAAAAAATTGAAAAATCAAAAAAAAATTTGAAAAAATAGAAAATGTCTTTCGAAAATAAAAAAGAAGTTTGCAAATTTACACGGAAAGTGATAGAAAAGATGAATTTTTGCTCGGGTTCAAATAATAATAATATGAGATTATAATAAATCGAGCTTGCGTCTAGTTTGGGATATGTGGATAGGCCCGGGTTTGGTTTTAAGTCCCTTTGAGTTAATATACCTTAATTGTCGGTCTGCTAGTGGGTTTTCGCCTGGGAAATATGGGAAACTAAAACTGCCAATAATAGTATAAGGGGCACCGTTATAAGTTAAAACCGTTAGAGTTTGTGATCTTGCGAAAAAAAAAGAATAAAAAGTGAGCTAGAAACTAAATGAAAGTAACACAGGTCTATGTAATCCGAGTTGGGGATAGCGACTCTACAGCCGGAATACCTCTGGGATGTGTGAAATCGAATTGCCGATTAAAAGTACCGAAACCTAAGTAATCTGTGGTTGGGGATAGCGACTCTACAGCCGGATTGCCACTTGGTTAGGGAAAGCATCGTCTAGACTCACGAGAGAGAAAAAAAAAAGAGAGCAAGAAGCAAAGCAAAAATAGAAAAAAAAAATGGAAAAAATAGAAAAAAAAATGATTGTAAACTCTATTGGTTATGATATAAGACGGTTAGGAATTGGTCAAATGATCGTTCCTTTAGTCCTATAAGCTTGAGGTGGGAGTAGGTGGACCGTAAATTTTGGTGTGAGACCCTAGGTGGATTGACCGCACTTAAATTAAAATCACATGATAAGGGCTTAGGATTGGGCTTGGGTTTAAAGTGGACAAGTATATTCGCAATCGCGGCTAAAGCAAGTCTTGGTTTTAATTAATTATACCTATGCTTTTGACCCGAGTGATTATTCGTTTCTGATTCCGTTGCATAATTCTTTTTCGAGGACGAAAAAAGAGTAAGTGTGGGGATGTTTGATGTACTGCAAAGTACATATGTTTATAGTGTATATTTTGGTCAGTTTTCAGTCGTTTTGAGTCTGTTTTAGGTTAGAATTGTGATACTGCTGACATTAAGCTTTTATTTCAGGTCCCGTAGCTTAAAGTGATGAAAAACAAGTAAAAACGAGCAGTTTGGAAGAAAAACAGGATTCGTACGCGCGTCGGAGAAGCTGGAAATCGAAATTAATTAAAAAATAAGAAAATCAGGTAAGGGGGCGCCGCGTGACGCCAGCCCGCCCTCGCGTCGCGCCTAGGGTCAGAATTCGAGAAAACATGTTGGCAGCTAGGGTTTGGCTTAATTAATTCCGAAGAAACATTAGTGAAACCCTAATTACGAATTTGAGAGTTCTTTGGGCAACTTTGGAGCATTCTTGGCGAGCAATCAGAGATCTCAAGGTGTTGGAATCATTGGTACGAGTCGAGGGTGAAGAATCGAGGATTATATCGGGTTTTCTAATCCCTTGTTTTGTCGGTTATTTGTCTTGAAACTTTGTTACAATGAATTCAGTTTTAAACATCTTTGTTTTGTTTTCATTTACTGAGATGCTTGGCTAATTTCATAAACCACCTAGACTTGATGAATGGATTAATATAAAGTTTTTACCGGTTTTGTTATTTGCATGATTGTTATGGGTGATTGTGTTTAGTAAGCGGTTTGATTTAATGATTTGATGTGTATGCGTGCTTTGAGTTGGTTTATTGTTATTATTTGCTTCATATGATTCTTAGTGACGGTCTATATCACAACATAGAGTCGTATTAGGGTTTAGGGTTTCGGTGAGTGTCTATATCACGTTAGAAAACCTTCACTCTTTAGGGAGATTCGGCCGATAACCTCTAGAAGTAACTCGTAATAATTTACTAAGTCTTAGTGTTCTACTAGTTCTAATACCTGGAAACTGAAGGGCTATTGGTAGGTCTTACCCGGCGAATTGCTTTAGATAGTCCTTGGAAAAGGTCATGTCTTGGTTTACCTGTCGGTCTTATTAGTCTATCAAGTCAGATTAATTACTTCAAACTACCCTAGATCTAGGATTGGAAAAGAATAGGTCATCATTAGGGTACTTACACAATAATTAGACAATTAGAAAAGCGTCTAATAACCGGTAGGATTAACGGCCTAGGTAGCTCCACAGGTTTCTCCTTGAGAAGGGTCGAGGGGCCTCGATGGTTCTTAATAGGTTTAGTACTTTAAGATCCCGGTTCCATAACTCATGCATTTAACTTAATCGGTAATCTCTTAAAAACGATCCAGGATTCTTGTCTAGGTGGTCTCGTTCTCTTATAAGAAAAGTCCGCAGTCGTCATTCGTCTTTAGTCTAGCTTTAGTTTAATGTAGTAGTCTAATATAGATTTCCTAGTTTTCCGTAACCCCCCCCCCCCCCCACCAAAACAATTAAACAAGTCTTAGTCGTGTCTGTCAGCGTCTGTTAGAGTCTAGTTTACGTGATTTATAGAGTCTCGTGGTTCGATATCCGGACTTCCTAGGTTTATACTACATTGATCGGTACACTTGCCGATTGTGTGGTTTTAGGTTGAGTCTAGAATTAAAGCTTTGTAGTGTCTAGTTTAGAGAGTCTAATATAGTTAATTTTTATAGTCTGTTTAGCACACATCAACGTTTTTGTTCTCGCCTATTCGAAAGCCTTCATATCCGGCCGGTAGTTTTATTGTTGTAGTCCGAAACCTTTGTTTCCATCTCGGTTCTAAGGTAAGAAATTCGAGTTTTTATTCGATTGTTAGAAACAATACTCGACGTATGTTTATTGAACTGTGTTTTTTTGTCTTTCTTTGGTTATACAACTAGAGACAAAGTCTAGATCATAGGAAGACAAAAAAAAAGTTTATTTACTTTGTTTCGTTAAAGTTAGAGGCTTGGGAACAATAAATATTATAGACCATGAATTGCTTTATACACGCGTTTTGAGATCTTAATGAAATCATTACTAATTACTCTGAATTATTGTATTACGTGACATGTTAGCGCTAATCGAGGTCGGGGGTTACTCTGTTATTTTAGATACGACTATATAAAACATTTGAGGACAACAATGTAATTTACCCTCATTTTTAAGACGCCTAAGACAAATTTTTCTATACATGATACAACTTATCAATGGATAAAATGTGTATCTTTCTCATTTAACCCATCAATTTCTCTTTCACTCACTTAAAGAAAACATTAAAATGTATTAAAGAAAAAATTAGTGTTTCTAAAATGTTATGAAATTATTAGAGTTTTTAGTAAAAAGAAGTGTTACATTTGTTGTTTGATATACCAATATATTTCCAAAACCATAATGTATTTTAAAAATAAATAGAAGTTATCTAATATTGTTACTCTATATCTTGTGTCAGTTTCGGACATACCATAACTAACCTAATGTGAAACCCCTAATTCTTGTAACTGATCCATATACTAACATAAAACTAATAGAACTTGTCGACTCCATTGTGACTTGCGGGTTACCAAATATTTAAATAACCAGATGGGTAAAAATGAGACACAAAAGTGTAACTACTCCTTAAATAGCCAAAAGTTACGTAGATGATGGTGCAAAGACAAACTTTCCCCATAACTAACTAATAGAAACGATTATCACACTGTAAATTGTCGCTCCCGCAGCAAAGCGTGAGTTTCCCACTAGTGTTATTAAACATATATCAAATCAAATTATTTTGAAAAGTATAGTACTACTTAGAAAACAAAAAACAAACCCTACTATTGGTACGTACTTTTTAATATTGTTAATATCATATAAAGTTTTCTATGACGTAAATAAATTGTATAATATCAATAAACCCATATTAATTCATTACATAATATTTATCTTGAACCTTTTTCAAAAAAATTATAGCACCTTCAATGTAGCATTTTATCAAATGTATTACATCAATATTCTAGAAAAATGAACATTTGCTCAAACATCATTGCTCATTAGAAAAGATCGCCTAATTCCTCGCCTGCTAGTGTCTTGCTAGTGAGTTGTCCGCTCTTTTGGTTGAATGACATTTGTTCCAAATATTATTTTTTATCAAACATCATTACTATTTTATTAAATTATTAATTTGTTCATTACACAATTTAATTTCTTTAATTTGGAAAACCAACACAAGATATGCTGCAAGTAAGGGTGTGCACAAAACCGAATTAACCGAACCATAACCGAACCATAACCGAACCAAATAAAAAACCGGTGGGTCGGTTAATGTTTTTTTTTTTGAAAACCGAAAGTAGCGGGTCGGTTATGGTTATCATTTTTTCCATATCACCATAACCGAACCGAACCGACATGTAATAAATCTTTGTAGGATTTAGGATTTTTCACCATATTTTTAATATTTGATGTTTTTGACCGAAGATTTTTAGTACTTATGGGTTTTTCATATCATTTTGTGGTTACGTCTGGATGTTTATTTGAATTTATGGAATGTATCATATCACTTTATTTGAATATTCGATAATAATTGGTATTAATATTATATATTATATGTATTCTTTAATACTATGTAATATACTAATATACACAACTATGCAATAACAATTTATTCCATGTTAAAAATATAAGCTATTTTTAGCTAAGCTAAATACACGGTTAACCACTCATAACCGACCCGCTATAACCATCAAAACCACATAACCATAACCATCATATCCGTTAGGTTATGGTTATGGTTATCTAATAACCGACATCGCGGTTATGCTTATGGTTTTTGGTCAAAACCGACTCATGTACACCCTTAGTTGCAAATTTGAAGACACGAATCTTAGAAAGATATGTATCATGTAGCATAAAAGTGCCCATGGCTTTATAGCCTAGTGACATCTTGGGGGTGGGATAAAGCTTTGGGACCAATAGGTCCTGGGTTCGATTCATACAAGGGGGGTTTTTCCAATATTTATTGAGTTTCCTCCTGAATTGGTGTATAGGCATTGCCTAGTGGAAATGGATATGATCGGGTGGTTCTGCTGGTGGCACGATAATACTCCAGTGGTCCGTCAATGATACAAATTTGCTGTTAAAAAAATCATGTAGCATAAAAGTGGCTAATTTACTGCTGTTAAAAAAAAATCATGTAGCATAAAAGTGGCTAATTTACACATGAATTATGACACATGTTAGTATGTTATTGGTCTAGTCAACATAAAAATATGGTACTTTTACACAAAAATGGTCCACGTACCTTATGTTGATTGTTTTGTTCTTTTTAACAAAAGATTTTATTTTTTTTTTGAAAGTTAAATTTCATTCAAAAAACGCCACAAGGAGTCCTCAAAGCGAGGACCCAAGGGCTCAAAAAAACCGACATTACAAACGAGAGTTTAAAGGAGAAATACACCAAACATTCCATTCTATGTTTTTCATCTTGGACCTATTACGGATCTAGAAATATGAAGTAGTTTTAATAATCTCCACGACTTCAATCGGTCTCCGGCTTTTACCTTCGAAGTTCCTCTTGTTCCTTTCATTCCAAATCGCCCACATAGTTGTTATAAGTATCCCTTTTAGAATGTATGAGGCCTGGCTCGAAAACTGTTGTGAGTCTACTGTTTTCAGAATGTCCGAGACATCGAACACCATCAGAGGAGCTATTTTACACCACGTCTGAACTCTGGTCCATATCTCCGCCGAGTAAAAACAACCGGTAAAGAGGTGAATCGCCGTCTCATCATCCGCATTACATAAGGCGCATGCTTTATTTTGAAGAGGGACGCCCCGTTTGAACAATTCCGTCTTTGTTGGCAAGCGATTAAGGGTAGATCTCCACGCCATAACTTTACATTTAAGCGGAACCCAACCGGACCAAATCATCTTCCAACTATTAGTATAAGTCGACCCGTTTGACAGCAGCTTCTTGGCCTTGTTAACCGAAAAAACTCCACTGGAATCAGCGGTCCAACTCCATTTGTCTGCACCTCCTTTCCACTCAAAATCATGTATGTCCGATAATAAACTGAACAGTTCGGACACCTGGTGAGGCGATTCTAGGGCTGCAGACCAGTCCCACGACATAATTTTGCAGCCGTTAACCACCTGTAGTCTGTCCGAAATGGTTGCCCACTTGTTCTTTTCAATTCTAAACAGCTGTGGGTATATGGTACGAAGTGGTTCATCAAAAATCCAAGCATCAATCCAGAAGTTTAAGCTCTTGCCATCGCCCACAGTACCGCTAAAATAACTATTTAACGGTTTGCCATTCCAAAGTTTTTCCCCGGCTCTAGCAATGAACTTCCAGCAACCACTTGAGGATGGCGAATAAGGAAGAAATGACCAAGACCTGTTCGAACCATGGCAGCCCAACACTATCTTTTTCCAAAGGCTAGCTCCTTCTCTCTTGAAACGCCAAGAGCATTTGAGTAAAAGAGCATCATTTACGTGAAGCAATTTTGAGAGACCCAAACCCCCGGACTCTTTAGGAGTAGTAACAACATCCCACGCAACCCAACTTATCTTTTTATCGTCACTCGAACCGGAAAATCTCCACGCTTACATCCCAAAACCTCCATCATGTTATCAACCTCAAAATCTTCCGTACCAACCCCGAATAAGTTAGATTTATGGATGTTTATGCGAAGACCCGAACATAGATAGAAGACTCTAAGTATTCGAGCCGTGCTTTGGATATTATTTCGAGACCAAACACCCATAATGAGGGCGTCGTCCGCGTAGAAAAGGTGGTTGATATTCACTCCATTTGCCGGAAGAGTAATGCCTTCATGAACACCAATAAGTTTTGCTCTATCCAACATCCAAGAAAGGCACTCCATTACAATCAGGAATAAGAATGGCGATAAAGGATCGCCTTGGCGAAGACCCTTTCCGCTAGTAAAATGGAAAGTGGGAGAACCATTGACAAGGATAGAAGCCCGACTTGAGACGAGAATGCCTTTGATCCACGTGCACCATCTAACCGGAAAACCCATTTGAGACATCATAGAGATCAAAAAATGCCAATTGACATTGTCATAAGCTTTTTCGAAATCTATCTTTAACAGGAAAGCCTTTTTCTTCCGTTTTTTCAACCAATCCATTATTTCATTCACCACAAGCGGACCGTCTAAAATAAAACGATCAGATAAAAACGCCGATTGAGATTCCGAGATCACTTTACCTAACACCTTTTTGAGGCGATTAGTAAGGATTTTTGAAATAACCTTACTTATCATCCCAATAAGAGTAATAGGACGATAATCTTTGAGGCCCACCGGCGATTTAACCTTAGGAATCAAGGTTATGAAAGCCGAACCGCAACCCGAATTTATGGTACCTGTGTCATGGAATTCCTCCAAAATTTTGTAAAAATCATCTTCAAGCAAATTCCAGAAGCGTTTGACAAAGCGAAAATTAAAGCCATCTGGTCCGGGCGCCTTATTTGAACCACAGTCGAAAGCCGCATCTCTAATTTCTTGCTTGGAAAAAGGACCCGTCAACAATAAACCATCCATATCAGTTAAGCGCTTCAAACCGGTGCAATTAATTGTAGGCCGAAAAGGAGTGTCTTCCCTGAAGTGATCTCTATAAAAATTGAGGACTTCACGCTTGACCAAAGCCGGTTTCGAAATCCACTCGTCTTTGATTTGTAGACCCGGAATTGAATTTCTCGCATATCTACCCTTAACAATATTGTGAAAAAAACTCGAGTTCTCGTCGCCAAGAGTAACCCATTTAATCCGCGACTTTTGTCTGATGTCGCGAGATTTCATGAGCTCAATATCTTCTAAGCACTTAACACACTCAGTCCATACCCAAACATCCGATTCTTCCAAATCTTGGTGCTCCATTAGGACTTCTAGGCTTTCCTTCTCTTGTCTCAAATTGCTTTCATCTTGCCTTTCTTTTAGTCTACTGTCTTTAATCCAAACCTTTAGCTTTTCCTTTAAAGCTTTCAATTTGTTAGTTAAATTCACATCGGCCGGGCCCGTGTTAATCCAGTCGCCTAACACCGAGTTTATCACCTCCAAGCAACCCGGTCTATCAATCCAAGAGTCATACCATCTAAAAGGTTTCGGACCGAAATTTGTGTCAACAAGAGAAAGAAGTAACGGAGAGTGGTCCGACTTTTCTCTTTTAAGAGCCCGAACATACCCATTCGACCACTTATTAAAGATGTTTTCACAAAAGAAAACTCTATCAATACGGCTCAGTTTACAAATGCCCCGCCGATTGACCATATAAGTATAATTCATTCATATTCCCTGAGACCAGCTTCATCCACAAAATAATTAAAATCCCAGGCACAGACAGGGTCGAAAACCGAATTTTTTCTCTCAGCTTGATCTCTAACCGCGTTAAAATCTCCGAAAATAATCCACCAGCCAGAACCCATTTGAATAACCCGAAGCAGTCTATCCCAAAGATTTCTCTTCAAAGTATTATTTTGCGGGGCATAAACGTTCAGAAAATTAAACTGACTTTTGCCATCAGATAGAAAACCGGAAACAAGTAAAAAATTGGGGTCTTTAACAACCGAATCTTTAGAGAAGAATTTTGGGTCCCAAATGCTAAGGATCCCTCCTGAATTACCGTCAGCATCAACGCTATCAAATTCGTGACCCAGACCACCCCAATAATTTGAAACCAACCCCATCGAAATGTTACTCGACATAGTCTCTTGAAGCCCAATAAACGCCACACCATTATCATTCTTTAAGCGGTTTATCCAAACCGATTTACCCTTAGACCCAATCCCCCGAATATTGACCGAAAGACAATTCATTGCTAACCACTTAGTAACCCTTCTTGGATGATTGACTTTTGAACTAACGATTCATGCTCTCCCAAAGATACTCCCAATTTCTCCCCCAACAACTTGGTCGCTTCAATCTCCTCATTTAGAACAGGAGCTTCGTTGGGTAAGCTAGCTGGTTCGGCTTCGTCGTGATCACCCGATTCATTAGCAGGAGATTCTTCAAAGGGAGGAATAGGTTGAGAGTTAAGGTCAAACAGATTGTTAGTAGCAGCCATTGAGTTGTCGTCCAGTGGAATTGACGTATTATTATCCAGGCCCAATAGAGGATTTAACCCAAAGACATCTTCTTCCAAGTATTCATCTAGAGTGTTTTTGGGCTTCTTGCCCAACTTTTTACTCTCATTGCTACTAATATAATTAAAACTGGTCCGGCCCACATCAGCTTTTTTACACTTCTTGCGTTTGATTACATTTGAAAACAAAGGGCTATTTTGGACATTCTCAATCGGGTGATCAAAGTCAAACTCTGCAGCTGGAATGAAACAGTCAGCCGAAAAATCCTCCACAACATTCGTAACCTTAAAACTCAATAATTGCTCATTATTAATCACATTTAATGGGCATTCAACACATTCCTTTTGAACCTGGTCAACAACCGGTTCAACCGGGTCCATCGATTGATCAACATCCGAGTCTACTTCCGAACCGCTATCATCTTCGCTGTTAGACTCTTCCGACGAATGTTCCGACTGATTTTCCGGCGTGTCATCCTCAGTCGACTCTTCACTAGCCATGTTTTCGTCATCTTGATTTTTAGGAACCTTAGTGAAATCGGGCACCCAGTCACCTGCTTCTTCCACAATCCAGACACGAAACTTCCGGTTCCTCCAAACGAGCATAATCTCCTCGGATATTCTCTTACCATCTCCGACCAGGACACCCACGTATTCGAAGGATAGATCATGGTCGGATTCAGACCTGTTAGCTTTATGCACCACCTTACCGATCATTCCTCCGACGGCATCGATAACTTCATTCGAGACCAAATGTAGAGGAATGCCTTGTACCTTCAACCACGCCACTCGTTCGAAGCCCAAGGATTGGCCTTCCCACAAGCTGACTAAAGAAAAAGTCTCCTTCATTGTTTCCGCAGCGAAGCGAAACGTTTGAGCCGACTCTGCATCTTCAAAAGAAACCAAGAGATCCAGACCTCCTAAGTATTGCACCTTACCTAGGCCTGGACATATTTCATTGAGATACACGTAAATGTTCTTCAAACTCGTGACATCAGCCATCCTTGTCACAACAGCTACTCCATGCAAAGAAGAAAAAGCATTAATCTTTTCATCTACGTTAATAGTTTTTCCTACCAACATGTCTTTAAAGGACCATTCCCCTGCCACGTAGTGTCCACCATTTGTAGTCGAACCTTCCCCAACATTACCTTTAGGGTTCGGTATCTTGATAGGCTTCTGCTTGGGCATACCTGTATTGATTTCACCATCCTCTAGAACAAACCGTGCTATGTTGAACCAAAGTTTGTTATCCCCCAAACGAATACCCCGAAGGTTTTTCAACAATTCTCCTTTGTCCTTGACATCTAGCATCGAAATAAAACCGAATCGATTCCCTCCCTTGTCTCTTTTCCTTGCAATGTACAGATCAAAAATCTGTCCGTGCGACCTGACCTGAGATGCTAAATCTAGCCCATTGCAGCCATCCGGAAGATTGGTAACAAATAACTTTGTAATGCGACGTTGAACCTCTACCGGAATAGGAGTTTTACGGCGGTCCATACTCTACTTCAATTCTGTGAGCCTATAAGCGGTGTTAGAGAGTCTTCCTAACAAAAGATTTTATAACTATAAAAACTGATCACTTTAATTTATAAATAACTATATTTTCATCCTCTTTCTTTCTCCATAAATCTCGGCCAACTTGAACATCTCCAAATTTCTTGTTTTACCCGGTGAATCATTACCATTGTGTCCTTGGTGAAGAAAACTATTGATAGAAAGATCTTTACCAGCGCATATTTTTGGTTACTAGAAAACCAGTGCGTTTGGAAAAAAAAAGAAAAAATTAGGAAGAACCTAATAAAATTAAGAAAAAAATATTAAGAATTAAAAAGAATTTATCGAAAGAAACCTATTAAAATAAAATCATGTATCCGCTACTGTTTACAAGAGGTGTCCTTGGTGAAGAAAACTATTGATAAAAAGATCTTTACAAGAGGCATAATACTACTATTATGTTGGTGGTGGTAGGTTGTCGATGATCAAGACTGATAATGAAAGGAACTAGCTTCCTCTAATAATTTAATTAAGTGTTGGGCTGCCCTCTCAATTAGCAAGAGGGTATTTTTTATTATTATTTTAGTTTTATTACTATTATTTTGAATTTTGATTTGTGGTGGTTTTGACTTGTAACTCAACCCATTGAGTAAATGCACATGATGTAAGATTTATAGTTTAGAATCTGGGTGATTAAATAATTAGTTTGGGATCAATTTGTATTATTTATAGTTTTTTAGTCATGTATTATATTTAACTATGACAAAGTATCTTCGCCAAGGGTTCAATTTCTGACGAAAATATATTCCCAAAAGGCAAAATTGACCTTACTAAAGAAACGGATTTTAAGAAAATTGTTACAAAAGCAACATGCTCTAATAGTAAATGATCGGCGATCACCAACAATTTTTTTAAAATAGTGTTTTTTTTTTTTTTTTTCTAGTGAGATGCTTTAATTTATTTACTCAACACACAACATATGACATTGCTACTCACATATAATCATGTATGATTACAAGCTTAGCAAAATTGTTAAGACTACGTCTAATTTGTTTAGAGAATCAAAATGTATTTATCCCATTCGCTTTTGATACATTTGGTTCCCTAGCCCCAGAGGCTGTGGAATTCCTAAACAGGGTCCAACGGGTTGTGAATAGTAATCTCTCATCCTTTAAGGGTCGTTTCGTCTTTAGTAGAATTGGTTTTGCAATTCAAAAGGGGGTTGCGGCGCAACTTGCTGCCCGTTTACCTGCCACTTGTTTGTAATTTGTTACTTTGGCATTTTAATTAAAAAAAAGAAAATGTTTTCATTTGTTTAAAAGTAACCCACTCAATCATTTAGTTGAAATTATAATATGGATTATATATTTATGATCATTAAGAAAAAATTACCTATACCTTTTGTAGTAACGAACATTGATACAAGACATGGTATTTATGTTAATACCATCATGACATCATGTGTATTATAATGTGTTTTAGTCAAAAGAGAAAGTATGGGTTTTCTGGACCATACCTCTTATTATGACATTTATGGGAGATATGTTAGACCATACTTTTTCCTTCTATTGAAAAAGCCAATGATTTTGGCAAATGTGTGGCTATCTCTCGGCCAAGAAAGAAAGAGGCGAAGAAGAATGTGGTTTCAGGAAAAGGATGGAAATGTAACATGTCAGATTTTCTTATATGTAAATTCATAGATAGATCTTGTTTTTTCCTACTTTTTTTTCTCTCTTAATCTTGGTGTTTTGCTAGTTTGAAGCTTATTTGTAAGTTGTTCGAACAACCCAAATATGGGCACAAATCGGATATTGAAACACCAAAAAGAAACCGAAAAGTTCAACATAACATACATACATAGTTAGATGTTGCATATGTGTTATATCTCCTTGTTATTAACGAGTCATTCATGCATAATTTTGATGTACTTATCATATGGACTCAACATGGTTGTTTTACAGCCTAATAGAAAGGTAGAAAACCTTGTTGAAATTAAGAACATAACATAAAGAAAAAGATCAAAACAAAGGATGTTTTGATCCATATATGTAAGGCTCAAACTATTGGCACATATTTGGTGTTTATTTGCACACTTTAGGGTTTATGTACGTCACGTACAGACCTGTATTTGTACGTGGCGTATAAAAGTACATAAAATTCAGTGTCTGACTGGTGTCAGCACAAAATTTCAAGGGAAATATACACCACGGAATTTAGATTGGTGAATTTGGTGTTATAAACTCATGTCCGGTTCAAACATTGTATCGCTTAAAATGTTACACCGTTGATTATTTTGAAAATTGTGGTATAGTTCGAATATATTATACCGTATTTCTTAACTCTCATCCAATACGAACATTATGCCATTTCAACATTATATCGTTTAAAATATTATACCATTAATTTGTTTGATAAACTCCTATACGATTCAAATACTATATCGTTTCAATACTAAATCGTTTAAAATACTGTTTAACTCTCGTTGGTTCGAACACTATGCCGTTTCAATATTACCGTTTCAACATTATACTGTTCTCAACACTATACCGTTTCAAATAGTATATATTTTCAATGTTTACCGTTTGAACATTGCACCATTTCAGTTTTATCGTTTCAAAATATTACATCGTTTCAATTTCAAAGCATAAAAATTATTATGAGGTATTATGTAATACAAACAAACATCAGGTAACCGAACAACATAAGAACAATTAAATATATGATATATATAGCATAAGTTTGTATGTAGATAACAAAAGATAAACTATAACAATATACTAAATATAAAAACAAGAACAACAGACTAGTCAATGGTTGCGGATCCTGCTGCTGTGGATCATGTTGTCACTGATGATGTCGTCCTCGAGGCGGAACGCATGGTCGGACAGGTAATGTGGCAACCCGGATAATTAAGGATTAGAATTACTTGAAATCCCACAACCTTTAGCGTGTGCCTCTATGTTTATTCGCCTATCTCGTGCACCACTAGAGGTTTGCATGTGTTTGACTGATTAACTATTCAAGAAATTGTTAAACGCTTTTATGTGTCGTTCAACTAATTTAGAGAACCAACTTGGTTGGGCCGCAAACTCGCTTAACACTCACACACGCTTGGGCCTGAGGCCCAACCCGAAATTGCATACACTTATTTGTATCATAACTTTTCATGGGTTAAGTGAAGCCCAAGAAGGAGATGGGACTTGGGCCGGCCACTGTTGAGGTGGTTTTTGTGCGCACACATATAGGCAGATTGTACGTGGATTTCATAAACTAGCAATCACATAACCACAAACCCTAAAACACCCTCATTCACCCTTGAAGGCGACGACAGCTTCATCCGGGACGAAGCTCTCTCCTTGTTCGCCATCCCTCCCTCTCTCGCGAATACGGTTAGTATATCACCCCCGTCGCTAGGATGATTTACGTGTTGCTGTTATGATAGAGTATGTGATCATGTGCTTAGCGATTAGGTTGTACATGATGTATATGTGTTCGATGCGTATGTGTGATAACAAGATCCATGATGACTAGTTATGATTATGTAAACTGTTATTTGAACCATGATATGTTTGATTATGTGCAATGCTTATTAGATTATAATTAATCTGAGATTTCATGGGAACCATATTTGAGTAGATATGTTATGAAAATAACACCAAACCTAGGAATTGTTGGTGATAGTAAATCGATGATGTTGTATGGTTTGTATGATGTTGTGTGACTTTGTATGATGATTTGTAATCAATTAACCAGTCGATATGATGTTAATGATTAGTGTTACATGATGATGATGATACGAAACAGTAGGGTTTGCAGGCCAAGTCTTCACGACGAAACAGTGGGATCTCGTCACTAGCCGGCCACGACGAAACTCTAGTGTTTCGTCACCAATTAGCTTCGACGAAACCTTGGAGTTTCGTCGCATAGGAGTTCCGTCGTGGGGGCTGCATGGGTCCTTCGTCGAAACGGTGAGCATGTGGACCGATGTGTAGTAAGTTAAGATAAAATGAGTTGTGAATCAATTATATGGCCGACAACATTTAAGTGCTTCTGTCAACATTGCAACTAAAAGGAATCCTATTGGGCCATTAATCTTTAAACATGAGATGGGGGCTGTTCACGTGATGGATAGTTAGATACCTTAATGACCATGGGAATAGGGTCTGCATGGTGTAATGATTGAAGATGTCAGTACAATATTTTCATGCATATAATCGGTCATGTGATAATATGATAGATGTCATTATGATGATAAGCTAGAACTTTGATTGTGTGTGATTAAATACTAATTGTTGTGAACACCTGTAGGCATCGCATGATATGAGCATGTGGTTGGATCTGACGTCGTAGTTAAATAGGGTGTCAACTTTGATAAACGAATTGGTGGAGTAACCCAGTTAACTGTTGTCTGTAATACTCCATTGTTGTAGTCTGATATGCATAGGATGTGAATAAAAGTGTGAACTGAATAACTGTTTATGTGCTACTTGCTAGTTGTTGCTTGAACACAATATGATTACAATTATTACGTAAGTCATACGAATGTAAAATGATTACATGTACATGAACACCAGAGACTTCGATTAACAGAGACTTCAATTAACTAAGTGTGAACAAGTAATATAACATACCGAGCAATCTCAGGTGAGTTCACTGCTCTTTTCCAAGCATGCATCCCGGGAAGGGATTTCGGGTAACGTTTTCAGGGAAGAATGTCAGGTTAATGGGATGTTTGTTATTACTCAGTTTCTATCATATAAGACCCCTTACATCTACCGATTGTTGCCGGGAAGGAAACGAGGTATTTAGTTGATAGCGCTATTAGGTTAAGCACCCTCACACCGGGCTGGAATGGACGGGAGTGAACTATTTACCTTGACCACTTGACCAATGCTTTGATAGAGGCATTGGGGTGTGGGCAAACACATCTAGTAGCCACATACGGTAATCGAGTTAATAACATCATTAAAACATAACGTTGAACTATTTTATACACACATCTGGTAACTAAACGCGTTAACAAAACTTTGAACTCACCAGCGTCGTCTGACACACTTGTCTGCATGCTTGCAGGTCTATAGGGTTATATCTCGTGGAACTTGCTGTCTGGAAGGCTGGAGTGGTCATGGGTCGTTATACTTGGAATCTCAATACGAGCTTAATGGTTTATGTACACACGGTTTATGATACACTTAACAAATGAGATATGGTTCCGCTGTATACGATGAATGATATGTAACGTTTGTAACTCTTTATATTAATGAATGAAAGTTTTATTTAAACCTATCTAAGAGTTCAATGTGATTGGTGGCTTGGATCCTGGTACGTCACACGCCTCGCGGAGGTTTCTGCGTGTGGTACCTTGGGGGTGTGACAGTTTGGTATCAGAGCCACTGGTTATAGTGAACTTGGTTTTAAAAACGTTTTTATAAAACCAGACTATAATCGAACAACTCTGAAAACGTGAATATGACCATGACACTCAGCTCCAGACTGCAAGGTTCGTCTCTCATATACTCACTATGTTGCATAACTAGTGAACACTTACATATGATGTTGCATTTGATTGCACGTTTAGCACAACAGTATGAATTCACGTATACTTGCATGTGTTATATGACTATTAGGGTGGTGTTTCTCTAAACATTCATGACTTACGTTTTGTGATGCTCTTGGTTTGCTACTCGAGTTTGAGGGACCATTTGACATGAGTTAGGAGGAACTGAGATGAGCATGCAAATCAAAATATTATTGTGGGTGTACACATAATAATAATGTGGGGTGCATGCGAGTCCCAGTGAGGCTTAACAAGTGAAAAAGGGGTTCTGTTTCGTTATTTGGTTGATGTGAAACACAACAGTCTATTGGAGTCATAACAATGATTGTCTCCGCGATTTTCACACTTCTCTCTGAAACCTTTCGAACCTCGATGCTATCGAGTTTTGCCTGAACACACACCTGAACACCTAGTGAACTGTGTAGAGTATTAGGTGCTTGCACGGACGTCCCTGAGTCGGATGTCACAGCGTCGAATTATTGGTCTATATCTCCCTCACTTCTCTCTGTTTGCTGGAACTTAATGTATGGACGTCTTAGATCCCGAAGTGCGACCACCTCTGCAGCACTCTCGAAACAAACCGGGTATTACCCCAGCAACTTGCAGCATCGGTGAACTAAAGGATAAGAGTAGTACTGTACCGACTTTAGCATTTGGATGACCCTGATTACCAGCAACGAACACCGGCAATTTGATGCCAATCGGATCTTTAACCCCAAACAGTGGCTCATGGGAGCCAACTCCCACGAATTAACTGGGACATGAGTGATGATAATTGACCATGGTGCGAAAATGTGAAACGGGCGGTACAATGAGTAGCGTCTTAGGTCGTGGCACGGAAATGTGACAAGATGGACCTTGTTAGTGAAGAATTGTAGGACTCCATTTCAGGCAATGACGTTAGAGGTAATAGTCATGGCAACATCAGGATACTCGTAATTGTAACTAACGGTATAGAAATGGAGGTGCCACCAACATGGATTGGCCATGGTTAGATCAAGACGACAACAATCAAAGACACGACGTAAGTACTGGAAATCTTCGTAACGATAACACACAATACGGGAAATGATGATCATGGAAAGGAATTTAGGATTGGCGTGGGCGACGCCAGGATCATAACTGCATGGTGGCCTACACGTTTTTGGCAACGAATCGCTCCGTCTCTGTTCTACTTAACCCTGATGCTTCTTGAAACCGAACCTGTTGTGGAATCGGCTGACGGCAAGACAAACGAAACCTCATATGTTTGTTGGGATGCAAACTCAACCTTGTGGGACAAGCGTCCGACATCGACCTTCCTTTGACTACCCTTGATGGCTACAATGCAGCAATTAGTGTGGATTGGTTATCCAAAGATCGCGCAGATATGCTAGTGAGGAGAAAGTTTGTGTGGAGAACCGTTGTCTGTTCTAAAGCATCAGAGGGGTGCAAGGGTTAGTGCCATTCCAGCTATGAGGGCCCAGAAGTGTCTATGGAGGGATGACCCCACTATGTTAGCAACCGTTTCTGATGGTGAGGCTAAGGAAAATAGGATCGAGGATCACCAATTGTTTGTGACTCATCTCAGTGTACTATTCGAGGAACTTTCAGGCTTACTACCACAACTGTTAGTCGGAATCTCAGTTGATTCCACGCCAGAGGCAGATCCGAATACTCGTACTCTTACCGTCTTGCACCAGGAGGGTTGCAAGAACAGTATAAGCTACTACGAGAACTGTTGGACATGAGTTTTATCGGACCTAGTTTTCGCTTTGGGAAGCCCCGGTTATATCCGTGAAGATAAGCCTTTCTGTGTGTATACTGATTATCGAGAACTCAACAAGGTGGCAGTCAAGAACTGTTTGCCTCGACCATGTATTGTCAGCCCGTCGACCAGTAGCGAGGGTCAAGCTCTCATTCGAAGATTGATTTTTGAACGAACTAATATCGGATGGACGTCTAAGGGGAGAATGTACTCATAGCGGCTTATCAAACGCAATTCGGCAATATGACTTTGTATTCCAAGACCTTTGGGGTAATCAACACACCAGCAGCTTTATGGATCACATGAATCGACCGTGTTTATTGATGACATTTGAATCTTTCCAGGAGAAGGGAACATCATGGGTAGTATTTGCATTCTATTTTAGAGCTCCTGGGGGAAAGAGCCACTCCGCGCGAAGTCTTGTTAAAAGTAACTTCTGGATTTGAGAGGTACCTTTTCGGCCATATAATCAACGAAGTGGGAATACATGTGGACCTTGCTAAGACCCGTTTTGGGTAGAAACTGATCGACATCAAAGATTCATGTGAGGATACAACAATTTCTTAGTTTCGCTAGATACTATCATAGATTCATCCCAGGATTTTCGAAGATCGCGCAGCCTTAATCTCTTTAGCACAGTAGGGCGCTGTGTTCGTGGAAGACAAAGCAGGAGGACGACTTTTCAGCTTCCGAATCCCAACTCTGCTATGCACTGAGCATCGTCTTTACCTAAGGGTACGAGTGATTTAGTGGTATATAATGATGGTCCGAATCAAAGTCCCAGTTACACATCGATGCAACAAGAGAAAGTGATGGCTTACGTTGCAGATTTACAAGAAGAGTTACACGAGACCCAACCTGCAGTGGAACCCATGGTCTTTAGATTTGAGTTGGAGGCATTACTTGGACGGTACCAAAGGCACTACTTAGACCGATCACAAGGGCCTCCCGTGTACCTTTGTTTCAGAAGAGCAAAACAGGTAATAGCATCGTTGGATAGAACCCTCAAGCGATTATGACTATGGACCTTAAACACGTATGAGCGTGTAGCTCACCATTGACTCTAACTTACCTGATCAGACTCGCTCAGTTCAAACTAGAGAACTGAAGGAAGAGAAGTTTCAAGTGAACCCATACGGGGCATGGAGAAGCAACCTTTGGTAGGTCGGACGATATGCGCTACCTCCTGGAACGAATGTGGATCTTATTATACGGCAACTGTAGAGAACTCGTGGCGAGCAAAGCACACCGACCTCGATATTCTAGTCGTAAGGGTTTTGATAAGAGATGTTAGGATCTATAGGATCTTGTTCTGATGATCGGACATGAAGGCCCGCCTAGCTACGCATGTGAATGATGTTGACTTGTGGGAACGTCCAGGTGGAGTGTCAGCAACCAGAAACACCCATATGGAAATGAGAACGGACTGCCACAAATTCTGTCACCAGTCTACTTACAACACGAACCGGAAATGATATCACCTGGGTGATCGTTGATTGTCTCAAATTACTAGCACACTTTCTTGCAATCAAGGAAACTGACGAGTCTTCACAGCTGTGGATGAACATCTGAGAGAGGCGACTTTTAGGCACGAGGTGCCAACTCCTGTTACCTCCGATTTCGAACTATATATATGATTCATGACAGGCAATACACCACATCCTTGGCTCACGTCTAGACATGAGCATTGGACAAACGGACAAAGTAAACGAACCATCCTGACACTCGAAGACATGCTGCGAGTATGTGTGTGATTGGCTTTAGTGAGAATTGGGACGACATTTATTTTTTGGCTGAGTGTTACGGCAACAATTAGCATTCTAGTATTCAGACAACTCTGTTTGAGGCATTGCATGGACAGTAACGCTAATCTCCTTGTTGGATTAAGGTGGGTGACAACCTAATCACGGGTCCAGGATTTGTACTCGAAACCCTTGGGAAGATTGCTTGGATCGGAAATCGTTTGGTGGCAACGAGTGACCGCCAGGAGAGCTGATAAGCGTAGGAAGCACTGGGAGTTTGCGGTAGGTGAACGTGTCATGATCGAAATTTTCACCCTGGGAGGGTGTGGTACGCTATTGAAAACGTGGCAAGTTTAGTTTACGGTGCGTTGGGACATTCGGATTGCTTGAACAAATCAGTGGCAAGGCTCACAAACTCGAGTTAACTGACGAATTAGGTAGCATTCACGATGTCTTCGGTGTCTCGAATATAAAGAAGCGCTTGTTCGATGAAACGCTTGCGGTACCTGGTTGAGGAACACATCGTTAACACAGTCAACTTTCAATCGTGAGAGTTCGCTGGAACTCAAGACATGGACCAGAGTCCACGTGGGAACGCAAAGATCTGATAAAGCCCTGGTATCCTTAATCATTCTTGCGGTTGAACCAACCTTTGCTGTCACTAGCGAATTTCGGGACGAAATTCCCTTTCAAGTTGGGGATGATGTGGTACCCGCGGAAAATCCACAGTCATCCTTAGTTAACATTTTGCTGTTTTGGATTACTTGCCAAATTTCAGGACGAAATTTCTTTCAAGTTGGGGATGATGTGGCAACCCGGATAATTAAGGATTAGCATTACTTGAAATCCCACAACCTTTAGCGTGTGCCTCTATGTTTATTCGCCTATCTCGTGCACCACTAGAGGTTTGTGTGTGTTTGACTGATTAACTATTCAAGAAATTGTTAAACGCTTTTATGTGTCGTTCAACTAATTTAGAGAACCAACTTGGTTGGGCCGCAAACTCGCTTAACACTCACACACGCTTGGGCCTGAGGCCCAACCCGAAATTACATACACTTATTTGTATCATAACTGTTCATGGGTTAAGTGAAGCCCAAGAAGGAGATGGGACTTGGGCCGGCCACTGTTGAGGTGGTTTTTGTGCGCACACATATAGGCAGATTGCACATGGATTTCATAAACTAGCAATCACATAACCACAAACCCTAAAACACCCTCATTCACCCTTGAAGGCGACGACAGCTTCATCCGGGACGAAGCTCTCTCCTTGTTCGTCATCCCTCCCTCTCTCGCGAATACGGTTAGTATATCACCCCCGTCGCTAGGATGATTTACGTGTTGCTGTTATGATAGAGTATGTGATCATGTGCTTAGCGATTAGGTTGTACATGATGTATATGTGTTCGATGCGTATGTGTGATAACAAGATCCATGATGACTAGTTATGATTATGTAAACTGTTATTTGAACCATGATATGTTTGATTATGTGTAATGCTTATTAGATTATAATTAATCTGAGATTTCATGGGAACCATATTTGATTAGATATGTTATGAAAATAACACCAAACCTAGGAATTGTTGGTGATAGTAAATCGATGATGTTGTATGGTTTGTATGATGTTGTGTGACTTTGTATGATGATATGTAATCAATTAACCAGTCGATATGATGTTAATGATTAGTGTTACATGATGATGATGATGATGATACGAAACAGTAGGGTTTGCAGGCCAAGTCTTCACGACGAAACAGTGGGATCTCGTCACTAGCCGGCCACGACGAAACTCTAGTGTTTCGTCACCAATTAGCTTCGACGAAACCTTGGAGTTTCGTCGCATAGGAGTTCCGTCGGGGGGGCTGCATGGGTCCTTCGTCGAAACGGTGAGCATGTGGACCGATGTATAGTAAGTTAAGATAAAATGAGTTGTGAATCAATTATATGGCCGACAACATTTAAGTGCTTCTGTCAACATTGCAACTAAAAGGAATCCTATTGGGCCATTAATGTTTAAACATGAGATGGGGGCTGTTCACGTGATGGATAGTTAGATACCTTAATGACCATGGGAATAGGGTCTACATGGTATAATGATTGATGATGTCAGTACAATATTTTCATGCATATAATCGGTCATGTGATAATATGATAGATGGTCATTATGATGATAAGCTAGAACTTTGATTGTGTGTGATTAAATAATAATTGTTGTGAACACCTCTAGGCATCGCATGATATGAGCATGTGGTTGGATCTGACGTGGTAGTTAAATAGGGTGTCAACTTTGATAAAAGAATTGGTGGAGTAACCCAGTTAACTGTTGTGTGTAATACTCAATTATTGTAGTCTGATATGCATAGGATGTGAATAAAAGTGTGAACTGAATAACTGTTTATGTGCTACTTGCTAGTTGTTGCTTGAACACAATATGATTACAATTATTACGCAAGTCATACGAATGTAAAATGATTACATGTACATGAACACCAGAGACTTCGATTAACAGAGACTTCGATTAACTAAGTGTGAACAACTAATATAACATACCGAGCAATCTCAGGTGAGATCACTGCTCTTTTCCAAGCCTGCATCCCGGGAAGGGATATCGGGTAACGTTTTCATGGAAGAATGTCAGGTTAATGGGATGTTTGTTATTACTCAGTTTCTATCATATAAGACCCCTTACATCTACCGATTGTTGCCGGGAAGGCAACGAGGTATTTAGTTGATAGCGCTATTAGGTTTGGCACCCTCACACCGGGCCAGAATAAACGGGCGTGAACTATTTACCTTGACCACTTGACCAATGCTTTGATAGAGGCATTGGGGTTAGGGCAAACATATCTAGTAGCCACATACGGTAATCGAGTTAATAACATCATCAAAACATAATGTTGAACTGTTTTATACACACATCTGGTAACTAAACGCGTTAACAAAACTTTGAACTCACCAGCGTCGTTTGACACACTTGTCTGCATGCTTGCAGGTCTATAGGGTTATATCTTGTGGAACTTGCTGTCTGGAAGGCTGGAGTGGTCATGGGTCGTTATACTTGGAATCTCAATACAAGCTTAATGGTTTATGTACACATGGTTTATGATACACTTAACAAATGAGATATGCTTCCACTGTATACGATGAATGATATGTAACGTTTGTAACTCTTTATATTAATGAATGAAAGTTTTATTTAAACCTATCTAAGAGTTCAATGTGATTGGTGGCTTGGATCCTGGTACGTCACACGCCTCGCGGAGGTTTCTGCGTGTGGTACCTTGGGGGTGTGACAGGTAATCCCTCACGCTGTGTAACATTCTATTTTGTGAACCAACAAGATTATATTTCATATATTCTTTAGCAAGTAAGTAACGAGTCAGATGGTTAATTGGAGTGTAAGATATCTAGACGAACAATTAGTATTATACGATATCGTTTAATTATAAAATAAAATATATTATATTTAACCCTGCTTCGTTCTTAATGAAACTTAGGTTAAAACGTAGATAAAAATATTCCCGTTATAATGACATATTCTTCGTTTTATAAAACAACATATTTTAAAATTATACGAGAAAAATGAGTGAAGTAGCTGAATTAATTATTTATTATATAATATTAAAATTTAACTCTTGAAATGGATTGTTCGGCGTTAAAGGGAAACTTACTAGCACACAGGACCCTTTGTCCCACATAGAATCAAATGGAGACTGAGGTGTGTTTGTCTTTTTGCTTGAGTCCCACGTCGAAAGAATTAGAAACATGACTATTTCTATAAATATAACTTCACACTTATATTTGAAGTATAGTTTTTTTATAACAGGAACACTCTAGTACAGAGAATCTTGAGCATAGGATATCTTATTGGGTCTTGTTATTAGTCGTTTTTGGAGCACGAGTAAGAGCTCAAGTAGGGAGACTCTACATCAAATTGTCGTAGATAGTTTCAAGGTATGTTCCTGTTTAAGATTATGTTTAGTTATTTATTATTTATTTATTTTTAGTAGTTAATATTAGTAGTAGTATTATTTTTAGGTATTAGGGTTATTATTAGGGGTGGGTATTGGGTAGCCTAGCCGACTGATCACACATGCTTAAACAAGGCAGCGTTAACCAATATCCAACTATGATAATAACTAGTTAGAGGTACCGCTACCTAACAAATGATTATGTAATTTGTGTCAGGACCTTGAGGTAGTACTTGAACATACTAGCAACTAGTATCAACTGTTACACAACTAAAAAGAGGTGAGTTTTATGAATGCTTTCTAAATGTGAACATGCTGTCCTAAACTGTAATAATAATATGGCATGACTGTTGTACACACATACATAACCTGTGCACTCATACACACGATATTTGTGGTCCCTTATACGTGCCGTTGGGCAGGATTTGTCTGGTACTACACCGGTCGGTGTAGAGACATTAAATGTATGATGATGTGTCACATGTTGACGTTGGGTTATGTTGATATGGGCGGGTACAAAGTCATGGTGAAATAATGTGATTTGTAACCCGTATATATTCATGATATCGCCAGTAATATCTGACGTCTTTTAAGCATGTGTCACAGGTAGTGAGGCATGAACGTGAGCTATAGTCCATGTTGATAAAGTGTGATGGAATAGTTTACCTCAGACTCTTTATAGTTGGTAGAATTGTAAATCCCAGATTGTGTAATTTGGTGGAAGTTTTATAATGTCAAACTAGGCTTAGTCTGATCAGATGCTGTATTTCAGTTTTCACACCTTGTAAAGTAAGTTTTACAATAAAATAAGTAGTTTTGTATCAACTGTGCTATAAGGCATCCTTATCGGGTGAGGTCTTACAGTTGGTATTGAAGCCAAAGGTTTTAGCGAATAGGTTTTTGGTATGGATACCTAGGCTTCAATCGAAGAGAACACGCCTGCTTAAGTTATTATTAGGATGCCATGGGTGGTAAAGGAATTGACTTTATAAGTAAAAACGCTCTAGCTGACCTTGATATACGAGTAACAGATAAATCCAAGTATGAACTTACTGAGGGTACAAGGTTATTAGAAGATACCCATTGTGATAACTACAACCTATAAACTCTTATTTGGTTACCGCCTTGTACCCACTTCCTGTTTCAATGTGATATATTTGAAAAATTTGTTGTATTATGTGTACTATGTGAAATAATTATTGTAACTGCATGTTAATGAATAAAATATTGAAGTAGTGTTTTTCCTGGAAATTTACAAAATGTCAGCAGAACCTTCGATTAACAAAAATCATCGACCTAACCCACTGGTTGATTGGCCTATTGACTCTGCTCGTCATGGGGAATCTATAAACATAGGAGATGACATAATCGACCGGATAGCCATTCGAGTTGCGCAAATCCTTTCCAATGCACAGGGACGCGAACGTCAGAATATAGAATGACCAGTGCAATCTAAGAGAAGTACCACACCTACACCAACTCCACTAGAGGAAATTCGACAAGAAAAGAAGGCGGGTGATAATAAAGTAACTAAAGCCATAGAAACATAAATCACTAGAGAATGCAACTAGAAAACTTTCATTTCTTGTAACCCTCCTTCATTCGATGGGAAGAAAGGTGTTATTCAGGCACATGAATGGCTAAGTGAGGTAGAAGCCATTCTGGGCGTTAATGATTGCCAAGAAAGAAATAAAGTTAGGTTTGTTGTCCATTTGTTTAAATATGAAGCCTTGTTTTGGTGGAGGATACAAAAGCTAACTAGAGGTGATGATCTGGGTTTGGGTTAAAGGATTTTTTTTTTGAAAAGTATTTTTTTTTTTGAAAAGTAAGTTTGGGTTAAAGGATATAACATGTTAAGATTTCTGAACATTAGGTATGATTAATGTAATTATTGAAGACAAAGGACATGATTTACAATAACATACATACATAAATGACGAGTTTTGTAATTTACTCTTCCAAGAGTCAAGTTGTAAACCCTAAAAGAAATATAACATCAACAAGAGCGCAAGACAATCCAAAGCTAAAATCAAACTAAAATTAGTCTTGCAAATCAGTCCAAAATTAGTTAAATCATATTAAAATTAGCTTAGACTTACCAAAAAATCAACATAAATTCAAGTCTAAAATCATCCTATAATTAGTCTTGCAAATCAATATAAAATCAGTATGAAAACAAATTAAAATTAGCCTAGAATAAAAACAAATCAGCTTAAATTCAAGTGTAAAACCAATTTAAAATCACCCTAAAATCAGCTTTTCATTGATATACTTTACTTTACAAGTTCAACAATATTATGAGTATACTTAAAACACATTCATATTATTTTCAAGATGTTCCATTCAAGTGTAAAATCAATTTAAAATCAATTAATGATCAACTAAAAATAAACATCTCTTGAACCTTATAAATAGGTATTGTCATCCCTTCCCTTAACTCTTTAAATACTTGCACATCTTATGTATTGTTTGTTTACAAGTGCATTGTTGGTTCGTTGAGAAGTGTTTAACCAAGAAAAACAAGTTTTTAGCAAAGAATTTTTAAGGAAACTTATTCACCCCGCCAGTTGTTAGAGAGATGACTATTAATATGCATATGAGAGTGTGTAGAGCATAAGACCATGGGTAATGGTTAATGCCCATTAAGGGGCATTTTTTTGACATATCACCATCATAATATTTCATGTAATGGTTAAATCTTCATAATGCCTTTTCATTTATTAGTTTCCTTGTTTTTCCTTCTTATTGGGCATTATTTTAGAAATACCCCTCCCTCTTCATGCCACTATAATGCCCATAAGGAATAGTGTAAGGGCATTATCAAAATCTTTCATGCCCTTATAAAGCTCCATTACATATGGTCTAAGGGATGTGAAAATGGTTGAATGAGACTTCATTTTATAAATATGACATAAAAACAACAGTCTACTACAAGATCCAAGATCCAATCCAACGGTCGACCCATCGTCTTGTGGATCACCTAGATCTAAGGATTTTTGTTGTGAACGTTATATATATAGTCAAGTATGTTAATAAATTTTTACACAATTACATCAGAAGCTCAAGAAATGTGTATTTTGAATTCTAAATAAACAAGATCTTTAATCAAAATGGTAAGATCTACTTTTGTAATTTGTAAATGATGGATAACGTTTTTCACTTTCATATTGGCTTTAACTCTTTATATATATATATATATATAAGGGAAGGCTAGACAGAAAACCCTCATTTTGGTAGAAAACTCTGGAAACCCAAATCTCCTCCCATTTTTACCCAACTTCCCGACATTTTTTTTTTGAAAAAAATAACACATGTAATATACATGTTTTAGAGTGTTTTGGGCCAAAAAAAAAAAAGCGTCGAAGGGATTTTTTTTTAAAAATAAACAAATTTCAGCAATGTCCGGTCGCCTAACATGTGTTAGGCACAAATGACAGAAATTGCTGAATTTTTTTTTTAAATTATCCCTTCGGCGCTTTTTTGATTTTTTTGGCCCAAAACTCTTAAAAACATATATATTACATGTGTTAATTTTTTCAAAAAAAAAAATGTCGGGAGGTTGGGTTTTCTAGGGTTTTTTATATAGATAGGGTTTTCTATATAGCCTCGCCCTATATATATATATATATATATATATATATATATATATATATATATATATATATATATAGGGTAGGGATATGGTAAAAAGTGTTTAAAATATGAGAAGGGTAGGAAGTGTTTTAAACCATTGGATATTTGATCTAATGATTGAGATCAATAGGGTATAAAAATGTAAATTGTGTTTTAATTAGAAGGACCTTATGTAAAATTGAAGGGCAATAGTGTCTTTTCCAATGTTTCAAATATGGTAACCATATCCTACACAACCAAAACCCCCATCAATCTCCTAAAAACCAGCGAAGTTCCCGTAAAAGCTAAATTCTTCGATTTCCTTCACTATAACCACAGAGCGGAAAACCTAGAAGTGTTTTAAAGGTAATCGGAGCACCTTCTTCGTCGCCTTATTCCTATTGAACTCAAGTGTGTTATTTTTCAATAATCGCATCACATTATTGTTCGATTAACAGTAAAATCAAGAATCAAACGAGTGTTCTATGGATTCAAACAAAGGAACGAGGAAGCAATCGGGTTCGAAGAGGAAGCGAGAAGCAGCAATTTCGAAACCAGGTTAGTGTTTTATAGTGGATTTGATGTTCGGTACAGTGTATGGTTGTCAGTGGTGTCTATTGATATTTGTTATGTTCTTAATAACCCGGTTAGATTATTTAGGGGGTTTTATTTTACACATGTAGTGTTATATGCAAGAATGTAGGGTGTTTTAATGGGGGTTTTATTTTAAATCGGACTGTGGTGTTTTAATGGGTTTTTGATGATTGTGTAGTGTAGTGTTATATGCAAGAATGCTGTGGTGTTTTAATGGGTTTTGATGATTGTGTTGTCCTTAACAATTATGTGTATCAACTTTAGTTTTTTATGTTGTCATATAAAGTGTTTAATAGTCTGATGCTGTCTGTTGATCACCATATTGCATATAACACTACCATTCTGTTGAAGATTGTGTCTTTTGATCAACTTATTGCTTATAACACTAAAAGTCAGATGATCATTGTGTCTATCGGTGCTCCTTTTGGTCTATGAAATTATGAATGGTGTTTTAATAGTGTCAAGTGTTGTTGCTCCACTTGGATTAGGAAATTATGAAATTATGGTGATGACATAGTGTTATATGTAGATGGTGTCTGTTGATCACCTTATTGCATATAACACTACACTTCTGATGTAGATGGTGTATTCTGATCACCTTATTGCATATAACACTACAAGTCTGATGTTGATGTTGTCTATTGGTGCTCCTCTTGATCAATTCTTTTGAATAAATTATAATGCTTTATAAGGGTAACCTGCTTTATAAACCAAAATGTATAGTTAT
>JARYGA010030103.1:0-60315 GCA_030545235.1 Helianthus tuberosus | reverse complement strand
ACTCAAGCACTGATGAAGAATAAAGCACTGCTAAATCAAGGTCTGATCATCCTTTGAAGAAAGCACTGATCCTCAACATTAGTGCTTAGGCTACAATAGTGGGAAGTTGCATCAATGTTTTATCTAATCAGTGTTTACTGTAATTAGTGTTTTGTATGATCAGTGTTTAGAGGTTGTTAGGTTGTTAGATGCTACTATCTAGGTGACGTCAGCTAAGATGCTCGGTGGTTTAGTTTGTACTATAAATAGAACAGTACTTGTACTGTTCGATTAGCTCTTTCGCACCAAGTCATCTTGTACGAACAAATCAGTGAGCTCAGGCTGAGGGGGAGTTTAGTTACATGCATGCATTGTTGAATTTTGTAATAGATGCAATCTTTCGACTAATGGAAATCATGTTTGCTGAAAACTCTTCTTCTTTGATTGTGTGTTAAAGTCTATTTCCATTTTCGCTACATATTAAATCTCTGTTTCATCTTCCATTTCTATTAAACAACACAATCTAAAGAAACTCAGATCCTAACAATTGGTATCAGAGCTTAGGACGGTCAAATTCGATCTAACAATCAATTTAACATAAAAGTTCAGCTCAAATTTATTGATACTCAAAATTGTTCGTATCAGTTGAAAAACAGAGTAAAAGGTAATCACGTACAAAGTTGATTATTCTGAAAACTTTTGTAAAATCAACCAAGATGACATCACAATCACACGACCCTCACAACATTGGAACTCTATTCAAGCCACCTATGCTTGTCAGATCCGAGTACAATATCTGGCAACGTAGGATGGGCCATGTTTTAGCTTAGCAAAACACCAGATGCTGGAAGTCACTCATCTTTGGACTACACGTTCCAATGGTGCCTAGTAATGAAGATCCCAAAGGCTTTGTGCCTAAAAGCCTTGATAATTACTTAAAACAAGATTTTCATAAAATCGTATTAGATGCAAAGGCTTTTAGCATAGTAGCCTCAGCTCTTCCAAATAACATTTATGCTGGACCGTTACATTGTAACAGTGCCAAAGAGCTGTGGGATGCTCTCAAAGAGCAGTTCGGTGGAACAGAAGAGGTGATTGAAAATAACAGGGAGGTTTGGAATCAACAGTATGAAATGTTTTGCCATGTGAAAGGAGAATCACTAACACAACAATTTGAACATTTTAGTTGTCTCATTAGTGAACTTAAGCTTGTTAATGTTGAATTTGAAAAATCAACTCTAAATAGTAGGTTTCTAAGGTCACTTCCTGACAAATGGGATACAATTGCTTTTGTAACTAGAAATTCCGTTGGATTCAAAGAGTTAAGTTTGACCCAACTTCATGGTCGACTCCTCACTTATGAGAGAGAGTTGAACCAGAAAAAGAAGTTACAAGAGTCTGGGAATGTTGCTGATGATTACACCTATGGTAACACAACACTTATGGGTCAAGTAGAATCTGGTAGTAGTAAGGATCAGAGTTTTGATCATTACATTGATATAACTGCTGATGGAGCTTTTAACAACTCTGATTCTTACTCAGCTAACTATGCTTTTACAACAAGTAGTGAAAGCTAGAATTCTGAATACTTATCATTTGAACTCAATGATCTCCAGCATTTTGATCCCACTGATCTGAAGGAAATGGACATATTGCATCAATTGGCACTGCTGAGTGTAAGAACCAGTAGGTTTTATAAGAGAACAGGGAGAAAATTTCTAGGGTTACATGGGAACTTAAAAGTGGGGTTGGATAAATCAAAGTTAAAGTGCTATAAGTGTAACAGGCTAGGACATTTTCCTAGAGAATGTAGAAGCCAAAATAGTGGACCAATCATAACACATCCTAGCCCTAGACCTCAAAGCAACCAAAACACTGTGCACTATTACCAAAATACCCCTGCTGCTCATGTAAACACTGCTCATTATACACACCCTGTAACACCTGTTCCAGTGCAATATGTTCAAACCACTGTTCCCCAAATCCAGTATGTCCAAGCCCCAGTCTCTCAGGTCCAAGTGCAACAACCTGCACCATAACATGCTGCACAAACATCTGCTCCAGCAGAGGCCAGTCAGGAAAGCTTCTTTACCCAAGGCTTTGTTGATTGGAGTAGCATGCCTAATGAGTTAGCTGATGAAAACTTTGCTCTATTTGCTAAGAATGATGCTCCTGTTGATGAATTTTGTTTTGCAGCTTTAGAGTCAATTCCAGAAGGGTTGGAAACTGAAGAGAGAGAATCCAGTGCTGAAATAGTGGATGAATTAGCTGAAGCAGTGGTTACTGCTGTTGTTGGTGAACTGCTGTTGGAAAAAGAAACCAAACCACTGTTAGTGCATCTTGTTGACCCCTGGTACAAAGATGAAGCTGAGAAGGACACCAGTGCTTGTGAAAATGTCTATGACTGTGCCATGATGGCTGCAGCTAAGTATCACCTCAAGTCTTGAAAAACCTATGTTCAGACAACTACATCATAGCATTTGCTAATGTTAAAGAGGTGAATGAAAACCTTAGAGACAAAATCTTAAAAGATGAAATACAATTTGAAAAGTCTGTTAAAGAACTTAAAAACAAATTTTTTGAAAAAGATAATGAGATCTGCAGTCTTAAACATGAACACAACATAACCAAGGACCAACTTCAAGCCATGATAGAGAAATATCATGCTTGCAAAAAGGAGTTAGAATCCACCCAAATCACTTGTGAAAAATGGGTGGAATCCTGGAAAGGTTAGGAGCTGATGTTAGGGAAACAGAAAAGCAATGTAAAATTTGGCATAGGTTTCATGAAAAAATGACCAAGTTGAAAACACTGCTGTAAATGAGTCTGGGTTTGTTGAGATTATTCCAACGAACAAGGAAGGTCAAGAAATCAAAATAACTGATAAAAATGGTAACAAAGTCACTTTGGAAAGACCAGAGGGGTTATCAACCTTTGAGGAGATTGAAAATAATCAATTAAAACCCACCTGGTCAGATGAGTGTGACATCCTTGAGAATTTCAAACCCATGGATTTTTCCATAGTTGAAGGTGTGAAAGCACCTAAGGCCAAAGTAATTCCTTTTAAAGACATCCTAACAGTAGTTCAAAACTCTGCTGCAAAGGAGGTTGAAAAGAGGAAGAAGAGAGAAAAGGTTAAAAACTTGTTTTGTGACTTTTGTAAAAAGAAAAATCATTCTACAAAAGACTGTTTTCACTTAAAAGCATATGACATTAACAAAACAAGCATAATTGAGCCTGCAGAACACTACACCTTTTGTGGAAAAACAAATCATCTCACTCATGAGTGTGTGTACCTCAAAACTTTTGAGGTTAAAAGAAAAGAGTACACTTCAAAAACACCCATGAGTTCATCAAAACAACCCATCATGAAACAACAACCATTTGTGTCTGTCCAAACAACTGTTACAAAACTGTTGAACAAAAACTATGCTCTAAGAGATGTTCAAGTGACAGATGCACCACCTGCCAACCAATTCCAAAGAGGAAAAGGTCAACCACCATACCAAAGGGTCCCACATATTTATGAAGCTTACAAAAAGCCTTCTAAACCAAAAGTGAACAGGCATCCCTTTGGATTTCAACATCTGACAGGAAATGGCCCACAATAGTGGTTAGAGAGAAATGCTTCGAAAGTTGTTCAAACCCCTGAGCTAACCATGATCCATATTCCTGGACTTGATTCTGACACTGTTGTGACCCCATCCAAAGCCTTATTGGCTTTGGAGACCCTCCTGAACTAATTGTTTACTTGATGTGCAGGGAGCTTATGCATGCTTAGATAGTCTTTGGTATGTAGATAGTGGAGGCTCCAGGCACATGACTGGATGTAGAGCCCTACTCAAAGGATTCAAAAATCATGGAGGGGGTGATATATCTATTGGTAACAATTCTAAGGGAAAGGTTTTAGGTTCTGGAACTGTTTAGTCTGGAAAAGTCACGTTTGAAAATGTTAATCTCATTGACAATCTAAAGTTCAACCTCCTTAGTATCTCACAAATGAGTGACAAAGGCTATGGGTCATTCTTTACTAAGGAGTGTTGCAAGATTGTTGGACTAGAAATGGTCAAAAAGATTGAAGAAATAATAGCCAATGGAAAAACTCGACTTGTTGCTCAAAGGAGTGGAAATGTTTATGTAGTTGATTTGTCAAAAGAGAGCCCCATGGCTGATGCATGTCTGTTCTCAGCTGCCTTTAACAAAGAGACAGAATTATGGCACAGAAGATTGGGGCACACAAATCTCAAGACAATCACTGCTTTGTCAAAACAAGGCCTTGTAAGAGGTCTTCCACAAAAATTGTTCACTTGTTCTGAGCATTGTGTTTCCTGTTTAAAAGGTAAACAACATAAAAGCTCATACAAGTCAACTGAAGAGTCCAAAACAACCAAGTGTTTGCAAATACTGCAGATGGATTTGTTTGGCCCAGTAAAAATCATGAGCTTGAAAAAGAAAAGATATTGTTTGGTAATTGTAGATGATTTTTCTAGGTTTACATGGATTTACTTCTTACATTCTAAAGATGAGATTGCAGGTATTTTGCAAGACTTTGTCAAACAGGTTGAAAAGCAGTTTGACTTGCCAGTAAAAGTCTTTAGGAGTGACAATGGAACAGAGTTTAGAAATAGGGAGTTGGATGAGTTCTGTGTGTCAAAAGGGATTGTAAGGTAGTACAACATCCCAAGAATACCAGAGCAAAATGGGGTGGTTGAAAGGAAAAACAGAACATTAATAGAAGCAGCCAGAACAATGTTTGCAGATTCAGGTTTACCCTTAACTTTTTGGGCTGAAGCTGTAAACACTGCTTGCTATGTGTAGAACAGAGTTTTGATCAACCCCAGGCATCAAAAGACTGCCTATGAAACTCTGTTCAAGATCAAACCACTGATCTCATACTTCAAAATCTTTGGCTGCCCTTGTTTTATTTTAAACCTAAAAGACTCAATTTCAAAATTTGCAGCCAAAGTAGATTATGGTTATCACCTGGGATACTCAACCACTGCCAAGGCCTACAAAGTGTTTAACACAAGGACTAAGTGTGTGGAAGAGACCTTGAATGTAAAGTTCAATGAACTTTCTTCACTAAAAATCCCAGCTAACCCTGCTGAATTGTTTGATCTTGATAAATTTACTTTTGAAGATGTGTCTGTCAAGACTAACCCTGCAGGTACACCACAATCTCCACCACAAGACAATGGATATGAAGTTGTAATTCCACAACACAAATTCACATTCACCACCAGAGCAGCAGATGTTTAAAACAGTTGTCAAAGCTTAACCACTGCTACATCAACAGTTGTTGACCAAAGTAGCCCTTCAACCTCTGCCACCACATCTTCAACCACTGTTGATGAAAATCTACCAACAGTGGATAAAAATTAGGATTGTGCCACACCCATTCCTCATATCCCTCCACCTCCATTTCAAACAGTTGTTGTATCATCAAAGTCACCAATAGTTGTTAGCTCAGATGATTCACATCTGCAGCCTTCACCCTTTAATGCCATTGTTCCATACTAGGGAGATCTAATCTTCCTGAAGTCTCATCCACTAGATCAAATCATTGGCAACATCAATGAAGGGGTTCTCACTAGAAGTCAATCCCAAAACATTTGTCTTTTTGTTGGCTTTCTATCACTCCATCAACTAGTCAAGTACCAAGTGGCACTTAAAGACAACAATTGGGTAGAAGCTATGCAGGAAGAGCTCCAACTGTTTAAAAGACAACAAGTATGGGAACTTGTACCACTGCCAGAGGATGTGAGTCCTATTGGCACAAAGTGGGTCTTTAAAAACAAAACTGATGAAAGGGGCATTGTTGTCAAGAATAAAGCTAGGCTTGTGGTTCAAGGCTTTAGACAGGAAGAGGGCATTAACTATGATGAAACTTTTGCCCCTGTAGCAAGATTAGAAGCTATCAGACTGTTCTTGGCCTTTGCTGTCAACCACAACATCAAGGTGTTTCAGATGGATATCAAATGTGCATTCCTCTATGGTAAGATTCAAGAAGATGTATATGTTTGTCAACCTGCTGGTTTTGAGGATCCATTTAATCCAAATCATGTCCACAAGCTAAATAAAGCTTTGTATGGCCTGAAACAAGCACCAAGAGCCTGGTATGAAACTCTTTCCACTTTTCTAATCTCAGTTGGCTTCAAAAGAGGCAAAATTGACAAAACATTGTTTTTAAAACGGAGAGGAAAAGATTTGATGATTGTCCAAATTTATGTGGATGACATCATTTTTGGAAGCACATGTAATAGAATGTGTGAAGAGTTCAGAGGACTCATGACAACTGAGTTTGAGATGAGTGCAGTGGGTGAACTACAGTGCTTTCTTGGTCTTCAAGTTAAGCAACTGCAAAATGGTACTTTCATTCATCAAAGCAAGTATACAAAAGAACTTTTAAAAAAAATTGAGATGAATGATTGCAAACCATGTAGTACACCTATGGAAACTAACAAGATAGTCATGACTGATGAAAAGGATGATTTGGTTGATCAAACCTTATATAGAAGCATGATTGGGTCTTTATTGTACCTAACTGCATCTAGGCCAGATGTAGGATCGTTTTGCGACCTATATGAGTCGTTCAGAGTCAAAACTAAGCTGTTTGAAAGGCGGAAACAGTCAAACAACTGAGAATCAGTAATAGAAAGGTGTAGAAACAGAGAATTATACTTAAAACAGGTTTTTCATTGATATTCAACTTGATTACACGGTGAAAATTGAGCAGCACTTTGTTACACGTTCACCTATTTCGTACCAAATGAAAAACCAACACTGCCTATTTATAGGCAACTGATTTTGCACGAAATAGCAACAAGCTATTTCCTACGAAATAGCAAACTTTGGTTTCGTACGAAATAGCCAAAAGCTATTTTGTGCGAAATGACTTTCATACATACATAACTTTATAATTTGACACTTTGCACCCCTGTACAAGCTACCGACATGACCTAGACTGTAGACGTAGGCTATAGACATTATGCACCAACAAACTCCCCCTTGGATATTGCCGGAGTCTTCAATCAGGTCTTCAGCACATTCTTCATAAGGACTTGAATCTTTCTACCCTCTGCTTAGGCTTTCTTCTCAACGCACTTTTCAGCTTTTCATTTTCTTTCTCAGCTTGCATCTTTTCTTCAGCTTGTAACCTCATCCATTTACCTCTTTTCTCTTCAAGTTTCTTCTTTTCTTTCTCAGCTTTCAACGCTTCCTCTTTCTCAATCTCTCTCCACTTTGTCGACCATTTATTCTCAGCATTAATTCCTTTCTGGAAACAAATAGACACAACCTTCTGAAACTGCATCGCCTGCTCTTTGTCTTCAGCTTTGTAGCAGATCTTGTTTACAAATAAACATTCAATGTCTTTTGCTGAGCAGTTGATAATCCACATTGGATCATACAAGTGGATATATCTGACTTCATTCTCCACCTTCATGTGATTACCGCTTCAGTCGACAAGTAGCTGTACACCCAACATACAAATCCTTTGTAAAACTCTTGCTCCATCTTTGGCAAAGGAATGTTCTTGATCACTCTGGGTTTCTTTATCTACAGAATGGTTTCTTCATTTCCAGTCACTGGGTTTATCTTCCTCACTTTCTTTGGATAATGAGGCTTCCAGTTTTTGAAGTCTTTGAAAGCTTCAAACTTGATTAATCCCCAAACAGGCACATCATGCTTTCTAATAGGATAATCCAAAGTTCTAACTTTTGCAAGCTCTTCAACATCCCACCAAGGTAACGACATAATATCCTGAATGTACTCAATATACTGCACCCCATATTCTCTTCTAATTGCATACACGTTCACTTGTGGCAAGAATCCCCAACTGATAATGTCACCAAGTGACACTTCTCTATCTCTCTTATAAAACTTCAGTGGTCTTTTAAACTTTCGTTCGTTACTCTTTCTAAACCATTTTTCTTCTCTTCTTGATGTTCATCTTTTGTCGTCCCATCAAAATTCTTGTTTTTCAAACACTCTTCAACTTTCCTTCTCAATTCATCAATGTTCTCTTGACTGAAGAATTCAACCAGCGTTGGAAAGTTTGAAGTATCAACATTCTCAGACGTTTCTTCATCACTGCAGTCTTCGACTTCAACCCTATCATAGTTATCAGCATCCTCCACATACTTGTACTGATACTCGGGTTGCTGTTTGACATCGAAATCATTCAATTCTTCTTCAAAGTCAAACTTGAAGTTAGGATCATCAATACGCGTCATCTCAATAATATCATTCATGGTGTAAGCATGTCTGATTTCACCTTCCTCAACTTCAGGTTCAAGACGCAAAATCAACTTTTCCCTTTTATCAACGTTTTGATCATCAACGTTCTCCCCCTCTCCTGTAGCATCCTCAGGCTCTTCATTCATATCGTCATGAAGATAATCATCGACATTCTCTTCATAGACGCTTCTGTAACTTTAATGACTGTACCACCTTGACTATCGTCATCATTATCATCATCACTATGACTACTCGCAGAAAATATATCGTCTGCATCATCTGTCTTAACTTCATCAACATCCTCTTCTTCATCATCTTCCTCAACATCTTCCTCATCATCAATAACATCATCAATTAACACGCCTTCCTCAAAAATTCCAGAAATTGCAGAAATAGGACGAGGATTTTGAATTGGTGATTTAGGTACAGTTGATGGAACAATTGATCTTTCAGTAACTTCACTAGCACCTTCAATACCTTTATCTTTATTCTTCATCTTAGCATCAATCGCAGCTTGACGACGAGCTCTCACCTCTTCAACTTCAATTTCTTCAAACTTTTGCTCAACAGATTTTCTAAGCAAATTTTCTAACACTTTGTTTATCATATACATCTCATACTCTTTCATTGCTTTGGCAGCCTCTAACTCTTTATTCTTTAGTTCAAAGTACTTGTTTTGTTCGTCTCTGCGAGCCTTTTCCTCTTCCAATTCAGCAATTTTAACTTTCATAATATCAATCTCAGCCTGATCAGCTTCAACTTTCTTCAACAATGACGAGTTTTCAGCTTCAACTGACTTGACATGCTTTTCGAGTTTCTTCTCACGATCTACCAACTTTTTGTTTTCAACCAATACTTCTTCCACTTTCTTTTCCAACTTCTTCACCAACTCATCATTCACAAAACTGAAATCTCCGATGTCTTCAAGAGCAATATTCTCTGGTAACTTTGGAAAATCTTTAAGACCTGAAGAACCGGGAGTGGTTTGTACTTGTGGTTGGGTAGATGGTGGAGTTTGAAGTATATGTGGTGAAGTGATAATAGGTTGTTCATGTGGTGGTGATAGTTGTGGTGGTGGTGATGGTGGTTGTGGTGGTGATGAATGAATTGGTGGTGTAGGTTGTCTTGGAGGTGATTGATGTGGTGATTTAGGTGGTGATGGTTCAGATGGTGGTGACGATGGTTGAATTAGTTCCTGAATAGGTTTTTTCTTTAACAAAACCTTCAATCTTTTTGCAACAACAGGAGATACGACACTCTTTCTAGCAGATTGCTTCTTCCTACCACCAGATGATGGTGCTGTTTGAGATTCTAGAACATGCTCAGGAGATGGATTGTACAATTCGTCATCTTTATCCTCTCTTCTTTTTCTTTTTAGCTTTTTCTCCTTCTCTATTTCAGCTCTAATTCTTTCCGCAAGTTCAGTTTCATCAATTTCTTCTTCAGATGAGCTTGATGAACTATCCTCTACATCGTCACCTTCATTGTCACCAGCTGCTTTAGCTGCTTCACTAGCTTTAAAACTTTCTTTAAGAGCTTTTAACAAACGATCATATTCTGGAGATAGACGAACTTGATCTCCTTTAACATTAGCTTCTGGTTCTTCTTCCTCTGGTTCATCGACCAGTAATGTCTCAACCGTTTTCTTTTGACGCTTTTGCTTTGGTTGTGAAGACAAACCCTCCTCTACTTGAACTTTCGGAGTTGTTTTTCTGCTCCTTTTCTTTTTCTCTTCCTTCAGAAACCACTCATTTCTTGTTTCTTTGAAATCTTCAAGGATTTTCAATTCATCTGCATAACTTTTTTCTTTCATTTCTTTGTCATTCCTCCACTTCTGATGATCAACTGGATCTGGATCTTGGTAATTTTTATCTTTGATAAACCCAAAGAATTCTGCTTTTGTTGATGGCTCTGGATGGTTTGGATGATATATGGCCAGTACTTTCAGCATTTCATTATTCATGTGGTCTAAAACCAACAAATCATTATTTTCATCTCTTTCAAGATCTGGATAAGCATGATCCAGTATCATCTATACGAATCTTGGATAGATCCATGTTTTACTCTTTGAAGTGATGTTCTCTTCCATGTAATGAAATGCAATTCTTGAAAAATTATACTTCTTGTTTAACAAAAGTGCCGTCACCATGTTCATTTGATAATCCCGCATCACATCATAACTTCCCTTTCGATGACTGATGTGTGTAAAATGCAACAAATAAATTACATCAAATGAGGCATAAAACTAACCCTTTTTAGTACTAATGTTGGAAAAAGTGTTCTTTTGTCTTCCTTTTGTATTTTCAGGATCAAATGAGCTTAATTGAACAAAAGGAACAAATATACAACCAAATCTAACATAAATACAAAGAAAGGGAATAAACGTGGCATGCCTGACCCCTCGACAGCATCTTCCCAAAGCAAAAACAAGAAGAAAGCTGAGCATGGGGCTGTGCCCAGCTGAGCACTGGGCTGTGCCCAGCTCAGCACGGGGCCGTGCTCAGCGAGCACGGGGCCGTGTCCAGGATGGTCAGCCCTGGCACTAAAGACAAACATGTAGAAGCTTCTATTGCCCACCACAGGGCCGTGCCCAGCGGACACGGGGCCGTGGTCAACGCAAAGATACGCAGAATCTTGCCAAATCTGATAGTACAGATATACTTCTGCACACGGGGTCGTGCCCAGCGGACACGGGGGCGTGGTCAACTAATGCGGACAAGAGCAGTTAATGAAGAAAGAGAAAAGGGTGGACACGGGGCCGTGTCCAGGCTTCTGTTCAGCCTATAAATAGGAGTGCTTGGCTCAAGTTCAAACCATCCCTTGGCACACCACCTCTCTCACACTTCACCCACCACCCACCACCACCATAACACCATCATCATCCATTGTCCATCATAGAGTGTGTGAGTCGTCTCGGGATCCAAGATTGATCGTAAGAGTTCTTGACAATCAAGGCCATGTTTGCCTAAGTCTCTTACATCACTTGGTGAAGACAAAGTGTCTAGTGTAATACTTTTTATTTTTAATCTTTTCGCACTTTTTAATTGGTTATGTATTAATGACTTTAATAACTAGTTTCTTATGTTGAAGGTGATTCTTCCTTATCGTTTGTTCGTGGTGTCTTGGCATTATTTTACTGTCTATATAAAATAAAAGATTTTCACCATTCATATCTCCACGGTCTATATGGAGGTATGTTGGCTACCTGGTCGGGGGTTAAGGGAACGGTTTGGTAGTCTTGCCGTTGTTCAGCGTTTAGAGATCCTGCAAGGGACCTGGGTCAAATTTAGTAGGACCTCCTTCAATACTTAACGGTATTGATTAGCGGCGGTCCAAACTCTTTGATCCCCTCATAAGTTAACTACTATTAATACTATAACCCGGCTACTTAGGACTGTATCCTTGCTGACTCAGACTACTTAGTCGAGGGTAACGTCACCTTCAAAAGAGGGGCCTACCATAATTTGCATTAATAACTTAATTAATTATCTTTCAATAATCCGACCCTTTAGGATTGTATCCTTGCTGACTCAAACTACTGGGTTGAGGGTAACGTCACCTCCAAAAGAGGGGCCTACTACAATAACTAAGATAATCTCTTAAATAAGTGCAAAAGTGCGGAAATAATCAAAGGTTCCACTAAACACGAGTCGGAACCAAGTGATTCCTCTTGTCTATCTGTTTTTCTTTTATTTTTATTTTTCAGCATTTTAGTTAATTTTTATTTTCTTAGTTTAAAACATTTTTCTAAACTTTTGATTTGATTAGACGTTGAGGATAAACCGGTACTAAAAGCTCTTGTGTCCTTGGACGACCTTGGTATCTTACCAACACTATACTACGCTCACGATGGGTGCACTTGCCCATATGTGTTTAGTGTTAGTAAATATCATGTTTTATAAATTTAAAACTTGACTAAAAAGTGTAAAAGGGCTTAAAATATATTTAAACTTATATATACACTTCACACGCATCAATGACTAAGAGCATGCAACACAAAATGTATAAGAAACTTGTAAGGCTTGGAAAAACATGCTTTCAAGTAGTTAGCCTTGTTCAATGGTCCACGGTACCCCATCCTTAGCATACCACCCTTCACCATCCTTTCAGGAAACTTTGTCGGAGAATTTTCATCGTCCGGAAAGTTCAACACTTCTCGAACAAGTTGTTCTGTAATGATGATCGGTTTATCTTGGCCATTCAAGCTCACAATCGAATTTATTGTTTTGCTTTCTTCATCATAAGTTGCATTCTCCCAAAAACGTTCAATGTGTGACAGAAAAACAAGATGTTGATTTGTTAAAGCTTTCTGAATAGGTAATCTTTTCATAAACTCCAGAATTCCCTTGAAATCTGCCATCTTTGAAAGTTTCTCATCATAAACACAACAGATGTTGTGTAATGGATCGAACTGCACATTAGATGCCTGAAAGATACAACAACATACAAGTTAAACACTTAGAATAAATTTTCAACATAAACACTTCATTGGAACGAAATGACTTCATACGGAATGACATTTCAAGCGAAATAGCATTTTCAAACGAAATGACATTTACACGCTAAATAACAGTTCATAGGGAATCACTTTTCAAACGGAATAGCCTAATTTCAAATGAAATCAATCTTCAAACGAAATAGCCTGATTTCAAACGAAATCAACTTCAAACGAAATAGCCATTTCGTGTGAATTTGACATTATCAACAGAATACTATTTCGTACGAAATAGCTTATTGAAAATGGTGAAATTCCAGTTTGAACACAACATAATCAGATGATGAAATTGATTTTCTGGGTATGTTCTATGATGAATTCCGAGCACATGGGTGTGTTTTATTCTCAGTTATACCCACAAATATATCCTAGATCTAAGTCCGAAGATCCTGATCTACCGACTTCATACAAAAATAGGTTATCTAGATCAAATTGATACCCTAGAAATCATCTTCAACACATTCCGAGTATACAAAGATGATTATTGTCTATTTTTATTCACATTTAAACCCTAAATCTAACTCCGAAGATCCTGTTCATCACCGTTCAAACGAAATCAGTTCAAATCGACATGAACCCTCACCTTTCCCATGATCTAAGTTGAGCAAACCAACTTAAATCTTGTTCTCAAACAACAAACAGGAAATATAACGGCTTGAAATCGACGAAATTGGTGTTTCGCGTGAAATCGCTTTGACAGAGTAATTGGTGCGAAATGATGATAATGATGCCTTCAAGCGAAATCAGTCCACTATTTATAGACGAGCCTATTTCGTGCGAAATAGGCACTGAGGCATTTTCACGCGGAATCAAAGTTCAAGCGAAATCACATTTTCAAGCGAAATGGCTATTTCATGCGAAATAGTCATTTCGTTTGAAATGGTACTTTTTCAAACTTTTTAACTTTTTGTTATTTTATCATCACACCCAGTTAACCAAGTCCAAGTTAATAACCCTGGTCAACTGTTTAGCCAGCCAAGTCCAAGTTAATGACCTTGGCTGACCAAATTATGAAGTTTGCTGACTTTCTGAAACAATTTAAATTCAAGTTAATGAACTTTTTAAACTTTCAAGCAATTACCAACACCTTTTCACATTTATCTGCTTATCCAACCCTCATGATCCAGACTTGTTCAGCACTTTGAGACTTTGATCATCAGATCCCAAACGTCCGTTGTCGAAAATAAGATGAAAAACAAATCTTTTTGGGTTTTATAAGCAATAAAATAAACACACATATTTTTGGTGAGCGTGTTAGGGAATCATATCAGCTGCCGACAAGATACAAGTACCGTTAAGCTTTGATTTCATATTCAGCATTAAACAATTCACAGTGATTGTCGATATACTGATCCTCTTAAATTTTCACACAAATTTCAATCTGTTCAGGATACGAATTTAGTGTTTTAAGGCTTAACTTTTACGTGTGTACCACCTCAGAATATACTCCCGTATCCAGATCCCAATATTCAGTTTTACAGGTGAGTATACCTAGATGATATCTGTAAAGGGTTAAATGCGAGGGCCATGAGAGCTCAGGCTATTGCTTCCGCAAAATCAGAGAGATGATGGCTTCGACTTTTGGTGGGTTCCCTTTAGAGAATCTTTTCTTCAACAGCACTTGATTAGCATTTTGCAATGTTTCATCATTTTTTATGCTGAGGGTGGGGCTTTTATTTCAAGCAGAGTAAAGTATTCTCCGGGGACTAGGCCATTGCTTCCACAAAATCAGAAGTCCCGGGATAATACCCCAGATATCACTAAGCATAAAGACCTAGTATCTCAGAAAGAGGGACCTTTCAAACAAGATTTCGGGGGTTACCCATATATCCGAGAGATGTTCCCCACATAAAAGTAAGTAATGATTTAGGTTTATATCCCGAACAAATCTACTAAATGTGTAAAAACCTATCGGCACATCATCAGCGAGATTGCTTAACGCTCTTAGACTTTACATTTCTTTAGCATACTGCATCTGTCTAGCTGATGTACTATCATTTCCCCTTTTTACACAAACTCTTTTTGACTTTTTTCACTGTTTTTGGATTTTGAAATTTTATCATGTTTTTGGATTTTCTGCAAACTTTCTCCCCCTAAAAACAAAAACATATTTTTGTGTTTTTGGTTTTATCAAAAGCAGAAAATAAACTGTACAAAAACTTAACAACACGATGTGGATCACTTCAGATCGCCGTCCACCTCGGCTTCACATTCTATTACCCTCCCAGAAAACAAATTTTTCATCCCGTTTAATTTTAAAAGATAGTTAAATCTTGATCTGTCAAACGGTTTGGTGTAAAAATCAGCCCTCTGATCATCGGTGTGAATATGTTCAATTCGAATCAATTTCTTCTCGTAGCAATCACGAATGAAATCAGGCCGAATTTCAATATGTTTTGTTTTAGAATGGTGAACCGGGTTTTTAGTTATGTTTATCGCTGCCTCATTGTCCACATAAATGGGCGTATCCAAGAACTGCAAACCAAAGTCCCTCATCTGCTGCTAGATCCAGAGGATCTGAGAGCAACAGCTGGAGGCCGAAACGTATTCAGCCTCGCATGTAGAGAGAGCGACTGGGGTTTGTTTCTTGCACTGCCAGGTGACTAGTCGAGTTCCAAAGAACTGACACCCAGCAGTGGTGGACTTCGCATTTTTCTTGCAGCTACCAAAATCCGAATCAGCATAACCTGTGAGAGAAAAGTCACCAGACTTAGGATACCACAAGCCGGTGCTTGGGCAGCCTTTCAAATACCGTAATATTCTCTTGACGATTGTCAGGTGTGACTGTCTCAGGCTGGACTGATATCTGGCCCATAGACAAGTTGGATACATGATGTCCGGTCTGGACGCAGTCAGATACATTAAGGATCCAATGATTGGCCGGTAATACGTCTCATCCACCTTTTCTCCATTTTCGTCTGGACAGATCCCATGATTCTGAGCCAGGGGGTTGATGTTGGAGTAGATTCAGACATGTTGAACTTTTCCAGAACATCGTTCACGTATTTGGTTTGATGAATGAAGATTCCTTCGGGCATTTGCTAAACCTGTAGCCCTAGGAAGAACTTCATCTCCCCCATCGAACTCATCTCAAACTTTCTCTTCATAACCTTCTCAAAATCTTTACACAAATCATCATTTGTCGATCCAAAAATGATGTCATCAACGCAAATCTGCACGATTAATAGATGTCCTGCAACCTCTTTTGTAAACAAAGTGCTATCAACCGTCCCTCTGGTGAACCCGTTGGCCAGCAGATGTTGGGAAAGCATCTCGTACCAGGCTCTTGGGGCCTGGTGTAGTCCATAAAGCGCTTTATCAAGAATATAGACTTTGTTTTTGTGCACTGGATCTGTGAACCCCGGCGGTTGTCCAACGTACACTTCTTCTTTGATTTTTCCATATAGGAATGCAGACTTGACATCAAGTTGGTAGACTTTGAATCCTTTCCGGGACGCGAATGCCAGGAAGATTCTTATTGCCTCGAGTCTAGCAACAGGCGCATACACTTTGGTAAAATCAATGCCTTCTTGTTGACTAAAACCCTGTACTACCAAACGTGCTTTATTTCTTACAATCACTCCTCTATCATCTATTTTACACTTAAAAACCCACTTTGTTTTGATCAACTTTTGGTTTTCAGGAAGATCCACCAATCTCCATACTCCTAGCTTCTCAAACTGCTGCAGCTCTTCCTGCATAACGTTCACCCAGCTTTCCTCAGTTAAAGCTTCTTTATACGTTCTTGGTTCAACCTGCGAGATGAAACACTTTAGTGAGAAATCAACTTGCAAAGGAGCGACAGATGAATAAAAACATGTAAGAGTTTTGTTGATCTGGTCGCGTGTTTTCACTCCACTGTGAAGATCTCCAATAATTTGTTCTGAAGGATGATAAGACAAAGTTCTTGGCATGACTTTGTTAGGCACGCTCACTTCCGATTGCAAGTTTGTGATGTCTTGATCACTGGTGTGATCATCAGCTTCTGTCGATGCAACATTTGGTTCCTCGTCAAAAATCAGACCGTCTTCCGATTCTGAGTCGTCAGAATTATCAAATGTTGGAGTTGGTTCCTCTGGGGTTTCATGTGATGTTCCACTTGGACTGGCCTCGTGATCCTATGTACCCACGGCGGGTTGAGAAACTACCAACGGTCTTGGCACCTGATCTTGTGACATAGATTGCTGATATTGGTATAATAATACGAGTTCCTCTACACTTGGCTCAGTCAGCAGTTGGAAAGACTCCCAGAGTTTGTCATAATCGAACAGCAATCTTTGTCCAGGAAGTTGCGGTGGAGTTGTATGCTTCTGACAATCAACATGCTGAACTTAAATTACCTTCCCCAGGCATGGAAGGAATACCCTCTTCAGCGGACTCGCATAACCTACAAAGAAACTGTCGTTACTTTTAGAACCAAACTTACCATCTGGATCAATGAAAGTACAAGGTGATCCAAACGGTTCTAGGAATTTTAAATTTGGCTTATAACGATGAAGAAGTTCAAAACAGGTTATCTTGTATTTCTTCACTGTGAGAACACGATTCAAAGTATAACATGCTGCTGCCACTGCTTCACTCCAGAAGAATATCGGCAATTTGGAATCGGCTAGCATAGTTCGAGTTGTTTCAATTAGTGTTCGATTCTTTCGTTCATGTGACAACTGTACTCTGTAATCGATGTACGATGTAAAACAATGATGATTATTAATAAAACAATGTGATTTGATGTTACTATATGTGTTTTGATGTTATTATGTGTGTATTTGTGTTTGGTGAACTTTCAATTAGATTCGATTCCGATTTCAAGCTCTAAATCGCTTTCTGGAAGGTTATACGCGCACTAATGCGTAAATATAACCAGTTTAATGCAACAAACACTCCGGAATAGTGACATAGGCTTAACATACCCAAAATAACCTCCACATAAGTTATAAATAAGTTCTGGATGGTTTGGTGTGTTGAAATCAACTTTGTTCGATCGTAGGGACTATTTGTGTCAAACTGCAAAACTATACCGATTTGTACTGTAACGAACATTCCGGAACATGACCATAAGTTAAACATACCCTAAATATCCTTTACGTAGCTTAGAAATTGGCTTTGAAGGGTTCGGTGTGCTAAAACAAACTTTTTGGTCATTCAGGGACAAAAAGCGTCAAAAAGTGCACAAGTTTACATTTTCGCGCATATCTTACGTTCTGAATATATCCGGACATCCAAAAATTTATGTAAGCATTATAATATTTCATTTTAGTGTTTGGCATAAGAAAATTCCATTCGTCACTTAATTTGGATCGTTTTTGCGTTCGTTACGACTTCCGTCGTAATTAACCGAACAACGCAACCGTACGGCCAAACGAACCGACATCCGAGATAATTTTGAGCACATTTTAAGTTCTCTATACTTTAACTTCATTTTAGAGCTTTGAAATGGGGTTAACGTGGCTTAAACGTGTCAAAAATGCATCAAATAGCAAGTTTGGATGCACAGGGGCCTGTTCTGCCAAAATATGAAAGTATCAGACCTGCAAGGTCCTTACGGACCGTATGGTTCTGGGTCTTATGGTCCGTAAGTAGGTTCCAGACAGCAGAAACTTGTTTCCAGCTTGTTCCAGTTGTTGCACACTATTGCACATGGTTTTGATCATTCTATGGGCTGGTTTGGAGGCTCCCATGGTATTCAAATCAGTGGGCTTGAGGTGTACGGCCTAGATCTAAGCTCATTCTTCAAGAAACGATCTTAACAGCTCCACGAAATCTATAAATAGCAACCCCCACTTCACTTCATTCTCACACTTGATCTGAAATCAGCCCTAAGTTGGGGTGTTTGCACTTCATACCTGATCTATTTTAGATCAAACATCCTTCTTGGACCCTTTATAAGTCCTCTTCTTGCTTGTTCTTGTATTTCAAGCATGAAAGTCAACAAGTTTGACTTTCAGCTTTGACCAGTCAATGGTCAACACAAAGTTCCATTGAACTTTGCAACGTGAGCGTAATCACGATGGTTATAGTCCCTTGTGACTATACCTACTGATTACCACGTTGACTAGGCGTAGTGACGAGTCGTAGTTTCGGCCAAAATGCGTGTTTATGCGTATTTTGTAACCAAACTACTCTAGGGTATCAAAACCGTTTGTTTTGATATCAAAACCTGTTTTCTAACTTAACTAAACATGTTCTAGCATGTTTAGCTCGTCACTTTTAGTTTGGTGCTTGTGTAGAGTCGTAAGTCAAGCGGACTAAACACCCGCTTAGACTTTCGAACACGACCCGTTTGGTCGATCATTAGGATCCGACCAAACATGTTTAGTGACCATAGTTGCATAGGGAATAACCTTCCGAGGTTATACCTTACGGTCACCTAGTTTAATGTAGTTGTATGATAAGTAGTTTATATGCCTTAGGTAAATTACCAAAATACCCTTTTCATGCATAATTGGTAATTAAGCATATGTAACCTAAACTTTTGTCACATAACTGATTATGTAACACATTTAAACATGTTTTGGCATATAATACTTGTCATAGGACTAGATAGACGTCTCGAACGCGCAATTGCGCGCGCGACGCGTTAAAGTAGCATAAGCTACCTTAATGGGTCACGATGGGTCGAAAGCACTTAGGATAGGTTTCAATTTAGGATGTAGGCTTTGTTGAACCATATCACATGAGTTCCAACACTCATTTGGTTTACAAGACCTTATTCTGTCCGATCTTCCGATTTAGGCATCTATTGTTTGACTAGTGATTCGATTACTAGGTGCTGTTTGATTTCTCTGGTTTGCTCGAGTTTGTTGAAGTTCTATTGATTGAGGATACTTTGCACTCCATGTGAGTACATAGTTCCCCTATTTTACTATTTTCAATTGTTTTGGGGTGATTCATATGTGCTAAATGTTTTCGAGGTTTTAACGATGTTTTCAAAACGATTTTCGATATTATAACGATGATTTCAAAAACGATTAAGATGGTTTATACTAAACTAATAACGATTTCAATAAAGTGAACAAACTAGTTGGTTGTATTTACATAACGAATGGCATTCATTAGCATTGATCAAGCCGACCAGTATTAGGTTATGGTACCATAGGATCTGACAAATCCCATTATCGTACTGCACCCATGGTTATGTGTGGGTTAGGTGGGTAATGACTGAATCTGAATGTTAATTTACCCTTTGGTGGTTTATTAATGCGAGAGCGAGATAGTCGAGTCATGAAGGTTTGAATGTTATTAGCGAGGCGACCACAAATAGTTTTCACACTTAAAACGAGGATGATTTAAACGATTTAAACGAATTAACGATTTGGGAACGATTCATACGAGATTAAACGAGTTGGATAAACGATTGGTTTTTGTTTAAGTGTTTAGATAACAGGACGGGTGTAATGTGGTGAAAACATGGTAGATACGTCGCTGGTACTTCTTATATATAAGTGTTTTCAACATATTACATACCGTGGCGTTATTTAGTTCACTTGGGTAAACGATTTTGGAACGATGTCACACAAACGAGGTTTTCGAAATGATATAAACCATACGAGTTTTATTAACGAGTTTTATTAACGATTTAATACGAGATGTTTTACAATTTGCTTTACTAAAACAAACGTTTTTTGGGTTAAGAATCATGGCTACGAGGTTTGATAAACTATAACCCGCTTGATTTGAGTTGGTTAATTAAGTTGCAATATTATACTCTTTTCAAAACAAGGTTTTTAACAAAGTATTGCAACATTTAAACTAGCCATGAATCCGACACTCCTATAAAACCTATGTACTCGCCAGCATTTCTTTGCTGACTTTGTTTTCACATATGTTTCAGGTGTTGATGCTTGATGATGATTACTAGGATGCATGAGTCACATAGGATCTGGACGAGGCCTTAGTGACATAATAACAATATTAGTCGATATGTAACTTGTTTGTTTTGTGCTAAGACAATGTTAATGTTTAATATTATCAATAAAACGAAACACTTTTTGTATCCATGGTTATGAAACGATAATTCTGCCACGACACTCCCCGACGTTTCCGCCGCGGTTTTGTTGTTTTAACGCGGTGACAGTTCAGCTACACCATTTTGTTGTGGAGTGTATGGTGCACTAAATTCATGAAGAATGCCTTTCTCATTGCAATACTCGAGCATGCGATTATTCTTGAACTCCGTTCCATTGTCGCTCCGAATTCTTCTGATCGGCAGCTTGTACAGCGTCTCCATCTTCTTGAATAAGATCATCAACGAATCAAATGTTTGATCTTTTCTTTCCAGACACATCACCCATGAGAATCTAGTGAAGTCGTCAGTGACTACTAAACAGTACAAGTCTCCACTAATGCTTTGCACGTTAACTGGTCCGAAGAGATCCATGTGGAGTCTCTCGAGCGGTACCCTGATTGAATTCAACAGCTTCTGTAGGTGTGTCTTCTTTGTTTGTTTTCCTTTCTTGCATTCTACACAATCATCATTCAAATGAAAAATTTTAAGATTTACCCCTTCCACAAGATCATTGTGCACAAGAAAATTCATTTTTCCTGACATGAATGTGGCCCATTTTTCGATGCCACATTCTTGACTCATTTTCAGTCGCTTTCGTTTTTGTTACAAAACAATGTTTCTTATGATCTGTTGTTGTTGCGACACTCATATCCAGGACATACAAATCATTTTCCCGGGAAGCTCGCATCAACACCATGTCCTCAGGAATTTTAAAACCAGGTTTTATGATTAAACATTCATTTTTTGTAAAGTGTACTGTAAAAGACTTGTCACAGATCTGTGAGATGCTCAACAGATTGTTTTCAAGTTCGATGATATAGTTCACTTTGTCAAACGTTACGACTCCATTTGTTAGAGTTCCTTCACCAACTATTCTGCCACCTTGATTTCCTGCAAATCTAACATATCCTCTGTTGATAGATTTAACATCGTAGAGTAGAGCCAGCATTCCAGTTATATGCCTTGAAGCTCCGTTGTCCTTGATCCACTTCTAGATTATTGACCTCGGAAGTCCCTGTATACATCAAAGAAATTCATTCAAACAATGAAGCCCATGATTTCTTTACCTTTAGAACACTACCAAACACAAGATCACATGACACATCAACTTTCGGAATGTTAAAGATGACATTTGGAACAACAGGTTTAGATTTTGGTTTTAAATCTCTTTCCTTAATTGGTGGAAATTCCTCAAGTAACTTGTCTAGTTCAAATTCAAGTTTTTCAACATCATTTACAAAAACTCTTGGTTCAGATTTTAGCTCATTTTCCATCTTCTTCTCTTCAACTGATTGTTTTGATTTTGCCACCCATGATTGTTTTTCAAAAAATTTCGTCTTTGGATAAACCTTTGAAGTCTTTGGTGATTTCGAAGATTCACCAATCTCAAAAATTGATTTTGGCTTATCATCGGACTTCAAAGATTCTCCTCTTTTCAAAATTCGAACGGGGGAATCATTGGTGTTTTGCACTTAACATCAGTTGAAATTTTAGATTTGGGTTTTTGCAAAACTGGTTTCTCAAGATTTTTCACACACTGCTTGGCCATGTGACCAATTTCATTGCAGCGGTAACAAATTCTTTTGTCATACTCGACAAAAGTTGATCTGTAGGTCTCCTGTCTCAACTTCTTAGCTGCATTGAAATCGTCAATGGCTTTTTGACTGAAGATATAGTCCTTTTCAGCATCAACACTAGGACCAGCAACAAAGACATCACACATCTTTTCTTTTGGCTTGACATTCTTCTTAGCCATTTTCTTTTCAAAACCAATACCTTTGTTTTTGAAATTGTTTCCATTTCTCTTGTTATTACCACCATTGCCCACCCACTCTTTCTTTCCCGAGTTGTTTGGTTGTGGTTTCACAACCGACTTTTTCGGTTTTGAAAGAAACTCGTTGTTGTTAACCTCAGAAATATCAATCTCCACAAGCTTAAACACTTTTTCAACATTGTGCATGTTCGCGTTCTGGATTGGATACTCAAAATCAGAATAGAGTTTGTCAGTTCCGGTCATTGTGTAAACCACAATGATCTAATCATCATTCGCAACTGTATCTGATTTTGGTATAAATTTGTCCAAGAAGTTACCTTCTTCTTCAGAATCAGAAATGGAGTTTTCAAAATGAGTTTTCACAGTATCAAACTCCGAGTTATCACTTTCTTCATCTAACACTTGGTCAACAACAGTTTTGATCACCTGTGACTCATTATCAGTGTCGGATGGAGAAAATGTAACATCAATATTCTCAGGCAACTCATTCTCAACGGTTCTCAACTTGAGATTCAAAGCAGTTTCCACCCCATCTGGATATTTTTGTGTATAATGATTCCACATTGGGGGTGGAACACTTTTGAAGACAGGTTTTGCATCAGGTTGTTGCGGAACAATTTGATCAATCACATACGATGAAGCAACATAACTCATCAGTTTCTTATCAACTCTCTCAGTTTCAATTCTCATTAACTCAAGTTCCTTTTTTAAAGAAGCAATTGTGTCCAGATGGATGTTAATTTCCATCTGTTTATCCATGACAGTAGATTTTAGCAATTTTGTGGCTTTATCATTTTCAAGACTTTCTTTTTTAATCATTTTGATTGATCGTGCCAAAGTGTCATATGCTTCTTTTATCTCACTGAGATCATATTTTACTTCATCAGTAAATTTCTTCAATTCTTGAAATTGTTTGTCTTTTTCAAGACAATCCATGCATGGTTTTGAACAGTTTTTGCATGGAATTTCATGAATTGAATCAACCTTTTCAGAAACCTTTTCTTCGTTATCAATTTTAACATCCGTTTTACCAAACCCATCAGACTCTGACTCTGACTTTTCTGCTGATTTGATGTCCTCATTTTCTGAATTCTTGTCAGACTCCTTTTTAACTGACTCCATTTCAACAGACACATTTTCAACTGACTCGGTTTCGACAGACTCGTGTTGACAGATTCTTTTTCTACCTCTTTCAGCTTTTCCATCAATGCTTTGTCAGCAATCTCTTTTAGAGTCTCTTCATTTAGTTCTTTGGAAATGTCTATAATCTCTTCAACAGGAGCTTTCTCAACATCGTACTGTGGACAGAATCCTGTGGTTGGCTCACTGAAGAAACCTGCAAAAGAATCAAACATATTAGGAGGCATTATTGATTTGAAATAACTAGCAATAATCTCCTGTTCAGATTGATAGTAGTAGACTTCTGCAGCAGCTTCTTCAAGATCAGCCAAACTCTCTTCAGACATGACTTCACTGACTTCTTTTGTTTCAACAACGCATTCCGGTTCTTCTACAATCTCTGCCATCATGGCCATACCCTCACTACCAGGGATATACTTATCCCAACTAAAACCTTCAGCAACCTTCTCATCATCCTGATTCACTAGAAGAGCATTTTCAGGCTTGTTTTCGATCTGAGGTCTTTGGGTGAATGGTTGTTGACTTGTCTTGTGATAGATAGCTTGTCTGTAGTAGTCGTTAGTGAATGGATTTTGGTGATTGTTGACTTCTCGATTTGGACATTCATGTTCGAAGTGTCCCTTCTCTTTGCATTTGAAACATGTGACTTTCGATTTATCAAACCCAAGCTTGCTATCTTGTCCTGAAAGTCTGTTCGGACCAGTTATTTCCATAAATCGTTGAGCTCTTCTCACCAAGCTTGCCATTCCCCATTTTATATCGATCAACTCCAGCTCCTCTGGATCAATCTGATCGTAATCTTCCTTTGTCATATCGGGGTTTCCAATTCTACCTGCAACCAAACTTTCATATGATTCAAGCACCGAAGCAAGTAGTGCTATGTATTGTTTAGCTGATGATTCAGTAAAGTTCAGACAATGTTAGTAGATGAATCAGTAAAGTCTTGAGCATTCTTGATGTTAACCGCTATGTTGCATAGAATTCCTGGTCCTTGACTTTGACTGTTTGATCCTGATGAACTTTGGTTATAAGATTGATCAGGTGAGTTTTGAACCTTTGGATTTGGTTCAAAACTTGCAAATGGTAAATTATTGTTGCTTAATGTGCCAGATGAAACTCCGGATGTTGAATCTGCACTAAAGGTTGTCTGCACTTTTGGACTTAAATTCGATGTTGCAGATGTGCTTCCTCTGTAATACAATGAAACATCTTGTTGCACACTTGAAGATTTCATTTTTCTAATCTTTGTCAACTCAAGCTCATGCGATTCAATTTTTTCGATAAACGAGCTAAGATTAAATCCAACATATTCATTATTGTTTTTCAAAACCATCAGATATGTGCCCCACTCATCGTATGGTAACGCATCTGCTAGTTTATCAACCCATTCTTCATCCGTTTTGGTTATACTCAATCTCTTCATCTCAACAACCAGATGATAATATCTCTCGATCAACTGTTTCATTGTCTCACCCTTTATACCCGTAAAGATATCAAATTCCTTCTTTAGCAGTGCCTTTTTGCTTTTTATCATTGAAGCACTTCCAAGAAATTTGACTTTTAGACAATTCCATACAGACTGTGAGTTACTTTGATCTTGTAATAGAACTAAGATATCCTCTTTGATGGCTTGCTGTAGGATAGTCATCATTTTCTTTTCTGCCTTGAAATCATCTTGTTCAAGTGGAGTTAAACTTCCGATAGTTTTCTCTATTCCCGAACCATTCTTTGGAGGAACATATTTTGACTCGATTTTCATCCAGCATTCAAAATGATTAGCTTGCACCCATGTCTTAAACCTATCTGACCACCCGGAATACTCATCAGTGTTCATCAACTTCGGTGGTTTCTGCATAGTACCGAGTTCATTCTCCATGTTCACATTTTGCACGATACTGGCTAGGGTTTGTGCTGCCGTCATTCCCCCACCGGCAAACAAGTTGTAAAACTCTTGGTTATCCATTTTACAAAAACAGTTTCGGAAAAATTTTCAAGTTTTATGAAAACAGTACTTTCAAACGAAATCACTTTCTACACACGAAATGAACTTTCATACGAAATCACAGAAAATAAATGGACTTTCACACGAAAACAATGTTTTGTGCGAAATCAACTTATCAAGCGAAAACAATTTTCAAACAAAATCACTTTCTAAACGGAATCAGTTGTCATTTCGTGCGAAATACTTCAAACGAAATACATTTTCAAACGAAATGATGAAATTTCATGCGAAATAGCTCATTTCGTACGAAATTAACTCATTTTTCAAACGAAATAGTGCTCGTTCAAACGAAATCAGATTTTTGGCCCATTTTTGTCACTTTTTGTCTGAATTTTAATCTGATTCTTTTAAGGATTTGTTAAAACTGTATTTTACACGTTATATCAAAAGATCAGTCCATTTTGTCCGTGAATTTGTCCAGAAATCCAACAATGTGTAGAAAAACATAATTCTAAGCACTGATTCAAACGAATTGACTCATCCTGAGCTCTGATACCACTTGTAGGATCGTTTTGCGACCAATATGAGTCGTTCAGAGTCAAAACTAAGCTGTTTGAAAGGCGGAAACAGTCAAACAACTGAGAATCAGTAATAGAAAGGTGTAGAAACAGAGAATTATACTTAAAACAGGTTTTTCATTGATATTCAACTTGATTACACGGTGAATATTGAGCAGCACTTCGTTACACGTTCACCTATTTCATACCAAATGAAAAACCAACACTGCCTATTTATAGGCAACTGATTTCGCACGAAATAGCAAACTTTGGTTTCGTACGAAATAGCCAAAAGCTATTTCGTGCAAAATGACTTTCATACATACACAACTTTATAATTTGACACTGTGCACCCCTATACAAGCTACCGACATGACCTAGACTGTAGACGTAGGCTATAGACACTATGCACCAACACCATACATCATGTTTGCACCATGTGTTTATGCAAGATTCCAATCAGCCCCTAGAAAGTCTAACCTCATTGCTGTGAAAAGGATATTCAGATACATAAAAAGTGCTCCCAGACTTGGTATCTGGTACCCTGCTAATGGGAATGTTAAGCTTTCAGGTTTTTCAGACAGTGACTTTACAGGATTCAACACAACCAGGAAGTCCACATCAGGAGGGTGCCAATTTCTAGGTGATTGCTTAGTATCTTAGCAAAGCAAAAAGCAAGCAGTTGTTTCAACATCCACTGCTAAGGCAGAATACATTGCTGCTGCAAGCTGCACAGGCCAACTGTTGTGGCTTCAAAATCAACTGCTGGATTTTGGTATAACTGCTTTAAAGACACCCCTCATGTTGGATAGTCAAACAGCTGAAAATATTATCAAAAATCCAGTTTCACACTCAACCACAAAGCACATTGACATCAGACATCACTTTGTGAGGGATTGCTATGAAAAAGGTTTGATTTCTCTGCATCATGTTCCAACTAAGGATCAGCTAGCAAATGTGCTAACAAAAGCATTAGACACATCCACCTTTGAAAGCTTGATCTCTAGAGTTAGCATGCTTAACATGGAATAACAAGCAAAATCTTGTTTTTCTATGAATAAAAAGCATTAAAATGTTTTCAGAAAATCAAAAATCCATCCTTAAAAATGAAATTTTTCATTAATCCTTAAAAGTCTGTCATAACCACTGATTGGTTCAAACATCTGATTGTTGAAAATTATCCACTGCTGAAAGACAACCTATGTTTCTTCATTTCTCTTGTTAACTACTATTGACCAAACATCAGTGTTTCAATCATTGATGTCTATCAACTGATAGTTAAAATCAGCTACTGCTCTCACTTTTCACTGTTGTCAACCACTGATATTGTCCATCAGTGGTTTCCAAACAACTGTCTTCCATTATTCCATTAGAGGTTGCCACGTGGTCAGTTCTTAGTCGTCCGATCTTTGTAACCGCTGCCACGCCAGCATTCGCTTTTTCACTCTTATAAAAACCTGATAAAACCCCCAAATAGAGTTTTTACTGCCGTATCGAATTCAAAGTCCTTCAAAAGTGGTTCTCATCTCTCATTCATCCTCTTCTTCCATTCACTAATTCTCAATACTCACCATGACTCTCATACTCAAACACCCCCACAATTATCTTTGTACACTTGAGAAAACAAGTAAAAACAAAGACTTCCATTCAATCATCGACACTCTTTCATCCTCAAAGTACAAAACTTTGTTGACCTGCAACTCACCCATTTACCCAGATGCCCTAAGGGATTTCTGGAATCATGCCAAACCTGAAATTCAAGATAAGAAACCATGGGTGATTTCTTCAGAAGTTGGTGGAATTTTGGTCTCAATAACTCCACAGACCATTTCGGAAACTCTTCGGATGAACGATCAAGCAGGTAAAACTTCTTTCCCTAAGGATGAGTATCAAACTGATTTGATCAACAGAGGGTATGTAGGACAATTAACAAAAGCTACAATGCAAAAGGGAGAATTTCTACCTCCCATGAAGTTCCTGTTTCATACCCTGCTCACTTGTGTTTCAAATAAAACAACTGCTTTCAATGAAATTCCTTTGAAAATACAATACTTGGGGTATGCTATAATGGCAAAAACTGATTTCAATTACTCCCAAGAAATTTTCACTGATTTGGTCAAAAATGTAAAGAACATAAAGGAAAAAAAGCCACAGGCTTTCTTACTATTTCCAAGGTTTTTGAACTTTTATTTGCAGTAGAAAATACCAAAAGAAAGTGCACATGTACTTGTACAGGGTGCACCTTTTAAAATAAACAGTCTTTCTGCTAAAACTTTTACACGATTATCTGAGTCAAAACCTTCCAAAACACAAGCAGAGGAGTCTGAGCAAACTTTGGATGCGTCCACATCTGCTCCTCAGACTTCTGCTGTTGAGCCCACTGCTCATGGTGACCATGACAGCACAACCACTGCTGTGCAACCCCCACAAAAAATTCCTAAAAAGACCAAGAAGAAATCTACAAAGCCCACCAAACCCACCAAAAAGGGTCTTCTGGAAGATGAGATCCCAGAAGTTAACCCAGTGACAACACAAAAGTCACCAATAACCACTATTGCTACTTCCTCACAACAGTTGGACAGATCTCCACCTAAGGCCTTAACTCCTCCTGCTTCCTCACAAAAGGAACAGGTTGTAAGCACAGGGACACCACATAATGAAGCATTTTCCTCACTTGAGGATATGTTTAATAGCCCATCTCCCTGGGCAAATTCTCTTTCAACACCTATCCCCACCTCACAACTTCCACCATCCATTAAACCTCTATTTGATGCCATTGAGCTTCAGATACAAAACAGCCCCTCTCACCAACACATTACTGAGAGTACAACCACAACAATGGTTGTGTCTGAAATCCCTCAATTGGTTATCCCACAAACGGCTGAGGAAGTTACACCACAGGAATTCTATGAACTTCCTATTGATAGTTCAAGTGGAGCAGCTACTACAGGTGTTGGATCTACTGATCTACATCTGACAGTAGTTTCATAAGTAAGACTCCCTTGAAGGCAATTTCTTCTATAGGAACCAAGGTATCCACTGGTATGTTCAAGCTAACCACTGGTGAGATTTCCAAGGTAACCACTGTTGAAGAAAGAAGTCCCCAGTACCAAGAAAAAAGGGGCATCAGTGGATGAACCATTGGAGACTCCTCCTGGTTCAACTACTGATACAACTACCACTGGTAGGAAATCAGATGATCCCATTAATTTGGGTGATGGTTTAAAATACCAAGATTTGAAGGAGAGGCTCACAACCATGGAAACCACTGTTACAAAGATGAATGATTCAATTCAATTTCTGGTTCAAGCTTCCAAAAGTCAACCTACTCCACAACAATACTCCCAAGAGCTATGGAATGCAGTTCAGCCCATCATTACAGCTCAAAGGGAACTTGCAAAAACTCAGCACAACCATCAGATGGCACTGATAAGAAATATGGTTGATGCAAGATACAAGGATACTCAGGCAGAAATCAAAGCTATCAGGGAAGCTTTGACAAAAATGATTGGCACTACCCCTGCACCTATCTACCAAGATGATGATGATCAAGATGATGCCAAAAGGGGGAGAAACATGACATGAAAAAGTTTGGCAGACCTACTCCTAGGCAAAAGCCAACTAAAAAGCCAGAGTCTGAGAAGAAGTCTTCTGCAGCCACTGATGAAACATCTGATAAAGAAAAGAAAAAGGGAGTTGATGAAACCCTGAACATTCTAGCAGATGAAGTGGCTACAAACAAAAAGACTGCTCAAAACAAGAAAGAAACCAAGGAAAGGGGGTGGAGAAAGGAACAAAAGACAATGAAAGAATGGGAAATCAAAACAAAGGGTCTTGGCACTTCTGAAAGAAGAAAATCTCACAAACGTAACAAACCACCACTTGCCGCATATCCAAAATCACCTTCACCACCAAATTCAACCACTGATGGTCCTAAAACCACTGCTGGTACCAAAAGAACATCCACTGCTACAACCAAACCAACACCACCACCACAAAAACAACCTGCCAAAAAGCAGAAAACAAAACCAACTTCACCAATGCCATCCACTGCTGCAACAAATGTTGACACTTCAACAATTGTTATGACAACAGCGGTTGAAACACCAGTTGTTTCAACAATTGTTAGTCAACCAATCACCACCTTCCAATTCCCTTCCCAAGCTATACTCATTCCTATTTCCAAATCTCCAACAAAAATCCCTTCTCCTACAAAGGTTTACACCAGAAAAAGAAAGTTTCAAGTGAATGATGATGATATCCCTACACCTACTCCTATATCATCTTCACCTTTCATTCAAACTAATCATGAACCATTCATTCCTCCACCATCACCACCATCAAACCTACTTGTTGACCCACAAATACTTGAAGGTCATGATCCTTCAAGAACCGTTCCATTAGCAGCAGATTATCCTCTGGAGTTGCATGCAGTAAAAGATGAAATGAGGCAATTCTACACAGTGGATGATCCAGCAAAGAGAAAATTTTCTTCCCTTCATGGCTTTAGACCTCCAAAGAACATGGATGAGTATTTAAAACTCAAGGCAAGGCAAGCTGAACTGCAAGCCAAATATGAAGGAAAAGGGCAAGGTGATAGTAACATCTCAGGTCGAATGCAGCATGGGCTTAGTAAAGTCAAGAAATTGGAAGACTATGCAAGAAACTTAAGTAAAGAGATGTTAAACCTACCACCAAATGCTGATCTGCAAAAGAAGCTGAGGAGAGATCTCTTAGAGCTTATCATGAGAGACAAATTCTATCCTTCCAAAGTTGAACAATTTAAAGACTGGCCACTCATTGCACTCAAAGCTAAAGTTAATAGAATTGAAAGGGTAAGGAATGATCCACAAATGAAAAGGTCTGCACCAGACTGGAACAAGTACAAAAAGACTATTGCAGAACTTACCCTTGAATATAAAAGGAATAAGGCTGAGTTAGTTGCAGCCAAGTATGGTTTAGCAAAGACCATCTCAAAATGGTCCAGGCCGTATACAGATATGGTCTATGAGAAGCTGGAAAAACTAAGGGAGACAGATCCCACAGCACCAAAGAAACCAGCATACAAAAGCAAAACCACTGATGAGCCAAAGCAACAGACCCTCTCTCTAAAAACATTGTTCACATCATCTGACACATCCATCATTGCCTTAAATCAAAGAAAAAGTCAAAAGCAGATTGATGAAGAAGATGCATAGAGAGAAGCTGAAATCATGAAAGAGGCCATCAAGAGAATGTCTGAAGAGGATCCTGCTTCAAAGCAACAAGAAACTGCCAAAAGATTAATGAGCAGGCCTCCTTCTCCAAACTCTCATCAAATAAAGTCCATCCCAAGAAATCCATTGGACTCAAAAATACTAAAGTGGAAGTTTGATAAAAAGACCCATGTATTGACTCTGCTCAAGTCAAGTGGAAGAGTTGAACACATTTCAAGGGAGGATGCATTAGGTCTGAATGCAGCTGATCTCCTAGATCTTTTAAACCTTCAACTCTGCAGGGATGAAGATGATGAAGATTCCCTTAACTTTGAACTGTAATTCAAAGGCCAAGTTAGGGAGAAGCAGATGAGAGAATAAAGATAAAAAATAAGGAAGTGTTTTGGCATCATCTGTTCTAAGGGAGATTGTTGGCCCATGCATTCAAGCCCAGAAGAACAAATGATAAGGAAAGCCAAAACTGGTTCTCAATAGTTGATCATCATAAGCAGAGCTTGTTCTAGATTTTCCCCATGACAGTGGTTATCTATCAGCTGATGACTTCTAAGTGCTGATCCTTCTCAACAACTGTTTGCCAAAGACCTGCTAAAGTATAAATACTGAAGCTCTAACAACTGTTGTCACTCAAGAACTGATGAAGAATAAAGCACTACTGAATCATGGTCTGATCATCCTTTGAAGAAAGCACTGATCCTCAACATCAGTGCTTAGGCTACAACAGTGGGAGGCTGCATCGGTGTTTCATCTAATCAGTGTTTATTGTAATCAGTGTTTTGTATGATCAGTGTTTAGAGGTTGTTAGATGTCACTATCTAGGTGACGTCAGCTAAGATGCTCAGTGGTTTAGTTTGTACTATAAATAGAACAGTACTTGTACTGTTCTATTAGCTCTTTTGTACCAAGTCATCTTGTACGAACAAATCAGTGAGCTCAGGCTGATGGGGAGTTTAGTTGCATGCATGCATGCATTGTTGAATTTTGTAATTTACAATCTTTCGACTAATGGAAATCATGTTTGCTGAAAACTATTCTTCTCTGATTGTGTGTTAAAGTTTATTTCCATTTTCGCTACACATTAAATCTCTGTTTCATCTTCCATTTCTATTAAACAACAAAATCTAAAGAAACTCGGATCCTAACAGATCCGCTTTCGAACCCGAGCGTCGTAAAATGTCGTAGGATAATATTTTAAGGTCGAGATACGTAGAATGACGTCGGAAATCGTTGTGTGGTGCGTTCATTCGTCATTTGCGGTAAAATTGCGTAAAATGATTCGGTTGTCGTTTCTAATCAGTTTTTCGATTCGATTTCGACTGTGATTCCAATAATAGAAAAACGAACACGTATTTTCTATAAACCTGGAAATACAGAAAAGCGATGCGTTACAGTCTCCCCTCCTTAAGGAAATTTCGTCCCGAAATTTATTGAGAAGGAAAACTTGAAAGGGTTTTGGCAAACGGAAGATGATTGTTTAAAATTGAGGCTTTGAAGTTTGAGACGTTTTGAAAAGTATGAAATTTGAAGAACGAAAAGATCGGTTGTAAAAGGAGTTTGTTTGGCTGAAAATGAATCGAGATATTAAGCATAAGTAAAACGTGGACGTGTGTGTATAGGCAAAGTGAGTTTAAACAGTTTGAATAACTTAGAATGGAGAGGTATCTTTAAAGTATGACATCCAAGAAGTATAACCTACGTATAAAACGGTAAGCATTTCGATGAAAAGTGTAGCTGCACAGCAAAAAGTCTCATTGGTTTCAAAGTGGAGTCATAAATCACAATTTTATAGGATATTATTCATTGATGAAGGACGAGGATGCTAGGTATTTTAATTAAAACGATTTTGGGAGGTGACGGCCAACTAAGTATGTTTGTATTTAAGTGGAGGATGGAAGAATTATTTTAAATAGTAAGAAAGTATTTTAGGACTCGAATGAGTAAACGGATTTGATCATAACGAGGTTTGTATGAAGGACGAGGAATAACGGAGTTACGATAGGGAATGGTCGATCTGGTAAACAAATACTAGTATAAGGATGGCATGAGTATTGAATAAACGAAACGTTGGATTAAGAATGAGGTCTCGTCGTGGATAATCGGATATCTCGCGTTTAGTAATGCGTTTGTGCGTTGTTAAAGTTTACGTATTAGGTCTAAGTAGGTCTGCAAGACACCGAATTTCTCATGGCACGTTTTACGAAAGTTTGGTAACATGGTGAAAACACTTATATATAGGAAGTACCAGCGACGTATCCACAATGTTTTGACCATGCTATGTCTGTTTTCGTTATTCGTGCTATGTTACATTCCGTGTCTTACCATACATAGTAGTACACTCTATGATTCTCATGCGCCTTTCACTATAATCCAGTGTGCACCCGCAATTATATTGATCGTCACATGATCCACTTAGCTTGTACTAGTTGCGTATGAGTTAGGGTATTTGAAAATAAGAATGAGTACGTATACGAATGTAGTATATAAGCATGTTTATGTTTAAGCATGTATGGGACCCACGTAAGCGAATCCCTCGGATTCCGCTCGTATACGGGTATGAATGTAGTATATAAGCATGTTTATGTTTAAGCATGTATGGGACCCATGTAAGCGAATCCCTCGGATTCCACTCGCGTACAGGTACGAATGTATGAATCATGAGATGAAAGAAAGTAGGAGCATAAGTATAAGTGTAAGTGTAAATACGCATGTGGGTGTAAGTATAAACATAAAACGTATGAGTATGAGTGTAAGTACGAATAATAAAAATTGTTTATATAGTATATGTTGAAGCATAACGAATTTAGGCATATAAAACGTTTAAGAAATTTGAGTATGTAAAACGAATGATATAAACGAAAGCGTTGCGAGGTATCGACTAAAACGTGTACGATGATATGCATGTATAGTTGTTTAAGCGAAACGTTGAGTTTATCGAATCAAAATAGATTGAGTTTGATTCGGAATGTAGAATCTAGTTTGTAAATGCAAAAGAATGCAAAGTACTTATTGGTTATGCATGACGTATTTTGTAAGGAACGGAAATGATACTTTTGTTTCAAAAGAAGATTTACGTAAGTTGAAGACTGTCGGTCCCCATGAGGTCTTCTTGCCGACGTGTTTGGAAATTTGAATGACGTATTGAACAGTGTATGAAAAGGTTTTCGAAAATAATTAGTTTGCATCATTTTAAGGGTCATGCATTAAATAAGAAATTTGGAAGTTCTCATGAAAACATTGATTCTTAAAAAGAAATTTAGTATATTGAACTTAGTGGTCGTCGAAAAGTGCTTTTTGTAAAATGATTTATTGATTTTGAAAAGAGTTTTAGTAAAAATGATCTTATAATATCTATGAGATCTTATAGGCATGTGAGATAGGTTGGTTTGATTTTCGATTGTGAATAAAAGTCCTTAGTACAATGATATAATGTGAGCGTGTTTTAGTGATTACGTTAAGCGTGAAATCTGTGGGCAAGATATTCAGTAGACCGATTACGTTGATGGGTAGCATTTCGTCACATTTTGAAAATCGGGAAACAAAACGTTTATGCTATGATTAAGTATTTCGTGTATGCGGTTTATGTGAAATAGATTATGGGGTAAGATGTACGTTTAATAGGACAATGAATTTTGAAATTTGCATAGGTAGGGATTTTGACAAATGGAAAATGACTTAGATATAAAACTTGATCGTGTTTGTATAATAAAATCTCTTTTGAAAGAAAATTTTGGTAACGATCACCTAGGTAAGGGAATCACCCCTAACTCGTCGGTGAGATCGTTTTAAGAAAAGAAGGAGTGGAGTTAATCGTCAAGGTAAGGAAATCACTCCTATCTCGATGATTTGTCTCCGTTTTGTGGTTATAAGAAATGTAAATCTAATTGAGTGACGTTTTTGAAATCATGCATGTAAATGATGTATAGATGTAAGAAAGATTTAGTATGATGTGTATATAAGTAAACAATCCTAAAAGAAACTTGAATTTGAAAAGGGAGAATTGCATCATATGGGATTGATACTACTAAAGCATAGGTTTGATCAAAACTTGGTTTGTTCCGAAACAGAACTTTGACTAGACCAAAGTGGTTGAAAATTCTTTTGAATTTGAGAAACATGCTTTGGCCTAATAGGTGGAATACTGTCGCCGATATTTCGGTTAACGGTATTCACCCTTCCAGTTACTACATGTTCCAAATCAATCGAAAATTCGAGACTTGGCGGGATTTTTGAAAATCAAGGAGCGGGACTAGTCGACAAGGTGCGGGTTTCACCCCTATCTTGATGATTACGTACCCTAAGTGTGGTCGGTACTCATCGAGTTAAATTTAATTTCGACACTTTGACGAGGGTCCACCAGAATTCGAAATGGGAATTCTTCATCAAGGTGAGGATTTCGCTCCTAACTTGGTGGCGAATTTCGTGTACAAAGTATAGATGGATTGAGAGTCGTTCACCAAATTGTGGGTTTCACGCCTATTTCAGTGAAGTTGTCTCGTTTGTGTATTACGAGTGGTTTCGAGTTTAGTATAAAGGAGTAAAATGTTTTAGGAAGGACGTACGTTTGAAATATTAAAACAAGTATAAGCACATAAAGCATTTCAAGATATTAACACATAAGAGGCGTTTCAAGAGATTAGCACATGAATCAAGTATGGTTGAATTTGGTACTCAACTATAGTCTAGGTCAAAAGCATGGCAATTTTCCTAATTCCCTATAGTTATGACTCTGATACCAATCTGTCACACCCCAACCAATGGCGAAAACATCGAAGTGGGACGAAGAAAGATTGTTCATCACACATAACGCTACTTTGTGACAATAATTAAATAAAACCCGTTTCATTACATAACTTCAAATTGTCAAACATTACATAATAATTCAAATAACAACATGTTCATAACATAACAATAACAAAATTGATACAACATATTAAACATAATACGTCTATATGTGTATCTAAGCATCATCGCTACTTCATTTCATAGCATCGTCATCCTCAACCTGTAACATGTTTAAATAAAGTTCAATGCAAAAACAAAGGCGAGTATACAAGTTTGATACATACAACATAAAAAGATAAGTTTAAACGATTCCTCATGGCAAGCAAATGATACAAGATAAACATTAAAATCGGCATGTGTTTAACAAATCAAACCAATGATGAAACGCAATAAGCTCATGACATAACCTCAAGTCTACGGGTGGTGCGTTAATCCTATAGCGCTATATATGTCAAGGATAGGCTCGATCGAAGCTAATGATAAGTCTAACACAAAACGAATAACCCCAAGTTCAATGTATCAAGTAATAAAGTAGGCAAGCATGTGATAGGAATGTTTGTGCATTTACGAATAAAGTTCAAGTGTAAGTTTCATAAGTAACATGTTACACCCCAAAAAGTGGTAAACGTAAAGAGGGGGTTCGAGTATACTCACAAAATTGCTAAGTCTTCCGATTATCCAAGTGTTGACGAGTGTATGAGATTAGGAGGATGGGACACTGAGGTCACCCTATATGGGCAAACGAAGGTGTATGAGTTATCGGAATTATGACGGGGGATTTGAATTGGAATTGGAATTTAGAGTAACTCTAGTTGATATATATGTATGTATATATATATATATCACATAGTTTATGTAAAATTTCTAAATTAAATCCATCAAAAGTATTGTAGAAGTGTTGTCAAAAATAAACATACATTTATATTTATTGTTATAAAAATTATTTGAATCCGATACGTTTTCATTAGTGGTTCGACTATAAAGTATATATATTTTTAACGAAAATCAGGCAGAGTTCCCTCTGTTTTTGGACGATCCCGACAACACAAGTTGTCGATGTAACTTTCAAAACGCAACAATTAATAACACATTATAAATATATATATTTCTATGGATTTTTTATAAATAAACTATATAAAGTTCGGTGTGGCGATAACAAAATTAAAAATTGAAATATTAGCGTCGTTACAAGTCTCGTGTTTTACTCGATGACCCGAACTGACTGAGTTGACCGGGTTTGACCCGACAGTTGATCGAGTTGACTGTTTGACCACATCTGACCGAACAAAAGCCCTAACATCAAACTGTAACCTAAGCTACAATCTGACCTGACACGTATCTTGAACCGAACCCGAACCCGTTGACTGCCTTGACCGAACCCGAGTCGAGACCCAAAACTGAACCCGAGCCAAAACTTGAACCACGTCGGAATCAACATACGAACTGAACAAAATAAAAAACCCGAATCGAGAATCAGACCGAACATGAGCTGAAAACTTAAACCTCATACTTGAACTCAAAAAAGAAAAGGGGAGGGCTTCCCGGAGCCGTGAGAACCACCACCGCAACCACTACTGTTGCCGGAGATACCCGCCACCACACACGGCGCTGTCGTCACCGCCGTCGTTGTCGCCTATTCTTCCCTCCCACTCCTTCTCTCTGACCTCAGTCTTTCTCTCTCTCACGTCTCTCTATCTTGTCACCATGCCGCCACAGGCGGCGGTGATGGTGGTCGGCCATTCGTCGGGTTGAAGGGAGGGGGTGTATGAACGGAGGGGTGTCGGTGTGTGTGGTGTTCGCCAGAGATCGAACGGCCGGAGAAACATGGCCGGCCGATCACAGTAGAGACAAGGGGGTGTGGAAGACAAAGTTTCTTCTTGATTTTCATGTGTGTGCTTGTTGCCTGTCTGTATAACCGAGAGAGGGAGGGGAGGTTTTGAGAGATGATGTTGTTTCATGTGTGTGTATTTGAAAAGAAAATATGGTTCTTGTATGTGGGTGTGCAGAGATAAGATGCAGAGGACACAATGGGAGGGAACATGATGATGATGAGCGGCTGATACAAATGGGGAAGATAGGGTTTACTACCCTTTTATACCTAGGTCAATTTTGTGTTAAGTGGGCTTGAGGGTTTAGGCCCAAAGGCCCGTTTCTTGTGTTTTTTAACGGCCCGGTCGCGTCTACGAGATCCGCTTTCGAACCTGAGCGTTGTAAAATGTCGTAGGATAATATTTTAAGGTCGAGATACGTAGAATGACATCGTAAATCGTTGTGTGACGCGTTCATTCGTCGTTTGCGGTAAAATCGTGTAAAATGATTCGGTTGTCATTTCTAATCAGTTTTTCGATCCGATTTCGACTGTGATTCCAAAAATAGAAAAATGAACATGTATTTTATAAAAACCTGGAAATACAGAAATACGAGGCGTTACAACCGTGCCCAACTGTCTGATGTCCAAACTCTTCTATCAAGAAGGTGGCACGGGTCGTGCTCACCCAGCACGCCCTCGTGGCCACCTTAATGTAAGTCTTCTGTTTTAATTTGTTACTGGCACTTTGGACACGGGGTCGTGTCCCCATAGCACGCCTCCGTGCTGCAAGTGCCAGTAACAAAAAATTTTGCTATTTTTCACACTTTTTACACATTTAACCAAAATAAATCTTATTTGGGACACATTGAGGGCAACGTGTAATTTAAGTGTGGGGATGATAAAACCTTGAATCGTTTGTCCTAAAACCAAGCCTTACACAAAACTCGCCTTGGAACCACTAACACCCCAAACTTTTTGAAAATAAAAATTATTTTCTTTTACTTATCTTAGTTTAGTCGGGTAAAATAAGTTCTAAAAATTATGTTTTTATGAATTTACACCTGATAGCGCCGTCATAAAAAGAACCAATTAAGAAAATTATGAAAACGGACATAAACAAATCTTTGTAAAATTTGATTATATATACATTTTTACACTACAACCCCTTTTCCCACAAAGAGTGAGTTTTTAGCCTTTACCGAGCATATAAATACACATCTATACTAATTACTCAATTTTCATTTCTTGTGTGAATAGCCTGTTTGGATCTTACAAATCTAGAACTTGCCAATACAATACATCCCAAGTCCTTACCGACACAAATCCAAGTAAGTAAATGATGGAGGCATTAGGATCAACCCATGTTTCACCTCAAAACCTTTATTTTTCTTTGCTTTACCAAAAACATCTCCCTAGATAAACCATTTGAGCCTTAACCCTTTTCATTTCCAAAAACAAACCTTTTTATTCTATTAAAGATATCGGTTATAAAATTACGATTATGGCTCAGTTTCAACTTTGGCAAAAAAAAAATCCAAAGTATTTTTTGCTAAGCCACAAAGCAATAGAAAACCTGATACTTTTTACGCCTTTCGCCATTTCAATAAAACACCTCAAACTGTAACCACAACCTACCCCTTAAAGTCCCATTGATATTTACAAGGATTAAACGTCAAAAAGGAGGAGGTTTGATTTATTGTCAAACCTATGGTAGGAGTAAGTTCCAAAATCGGGCACGAGCATTCTCACTTACACAACTCCGGCCGAGTGTTGAGTGACCACTTGTGATGTGTGTAAATTCGTATATAACTAAATGGAATTTTATAAAGGCATGTTATGCCTAAAATTAATAATTTTTCTTAACTTGTGTTTTAAATAAATCATGATGAATAAGATTGTAAATAAAATAGAAACAAAATAAATTTAGAACTTGGATTCCCGACACTATAAAGATGAGACCAAAACCTTCTATTCTACCTATTCTGTTTGGGTGTGTAAGCCAAGATATAGAGTTTTGCTTGAGGACAAGCAAAGATTCAAGTGTAGGGGTATTTGATGTGCGTAAAATACAACATATAAATTGTATCAAATACGGCATAAAATCAACCCTTTTTCGGTACTAATGTTGGAAAAAGCTTGTTTCTTTGTTCGTTTTTAATTTACAGGGTCAAAAGAGCTTAAACGCACAAAAGGAGCAAAATAACAGCAAAAACCAACATAAATACAAAGAAGGAGGATTGACGCAACTCGCCAAGCCCCCATCCACATCCAAACCAAAAAAAATAGCAAGATCAGAAGACCTGACACAGGGTCGTGCTCACCAGATAAGGGCCGTGTCCAAGACTGGATTCTCTGCAGAAGAAAAGACAACAGCAAAGGACAAACCAGACAACCAACACAGGGCCGTGCTAAGGCAACACGGGGCTTGGTCAACTCTAATATTCGCAAAATCTGAGATAGTACAGTAAGTACATTGGCCACGGGCCATCACACAGGGCCATGTTAGTACAAGACCTGACACAGTAGTTAATGATGAAGTGAGAGAGATGGCCATAGGGCCGTGCCAGGCGGGCACGGCCCGTGCTGATCGTCTGTCTTCAGCTATAAATAGGGGTGCTTGGTTCCATTCCAATCCATCCCTTGGCAAACCACTTCTCTCACACTTGCCACCACTCCACCACCATCATCCATCTTCCATCATTTAGAGTGTGTAGTAGTCTCGGGATCCAAGATCGATTGTAAGAGTTCTTGTCAAACAAAGGCCATGCTTGGCTAAACTCTTACATCACTTGGTGAAGACAAATCTTGTATGTGTTTCTTTTTTATTTCCAATCTTTGGCTCCTTTTTATTTGGGTATGTATTAATGACTTTAATAACTAGTTTTTTATATTGAAGGCGAATTTATCTAACCATTCTTCATATGCTGTTGATTCACATATTCGTGTCTTTACGGTATATATAAAGCGCGTTAACTACTTAGAAGGGGGTTAGAAGGGTGGTTGGGTAATTCTATGTCTCGTTCAGTGTATAGATCCTGCGAAAACCTGGTTCAAGCTTAGTACTACTCCATGGATTGGCCAGGAATGACTGGCCCGACTGAGAGTAAGAAACCGCTTGAATCCCTTATTTATAAACTACTATTAAAACTTTAAACCAAACCTACGAGGACTGTATCCCTAAACTTCCATCACCAAAACATGATCAAGTTTCATTGTTTTAACAAAACCTAAATATCCATCATCAAAATAAGCTTAAGTATCATGACCAATTTGTGTTCCAGCCACTTGACCATCCTGTGTTCCAGCCATTTTTCCCTTGCAAGTTCTTTTGTTATGTTCTTTCCTGTTTCGCGTTTTACATGTAACGGTGTTGCCCTTCCTTGACATCTTCCTAGTGGTGGAAATTGATTGACTTATCTGACTTAGCTCCTCAGCAGATTTCTTTCTCTTTTTCTTTGGTCTGCCAATCTATTTGTGATGTTTTGGTGCAATTAATGTAGTATGACATTAGGTTGGTATCCATAAATCCCTATCATTGATTGGGTCTAAGGTATTTGCATAAACCTTATTCCAAGTTTCTAACCAGTAAGCTTGATCAACCCACTTCTCAGCGATACCATCACTAATTCCATGTGATGCCATATTCCAAATACATGCCACTACATGCTTGCATGGCATTCCAGTCAAGTCACATTTTCTACATGAATAAGTCTTTTGGTCCATATTAACTGTACGTTGATCTAGGTTTGCACCATCGACATTGCAACCACTGACCTGGTACTTTGATGCAACATTCCGAATAACAATGTATTGTGAGGCAACGGCCTTGATTTAAGCAAATGTCTCGGTAGCCTTGGGTGTTAAAGGCTCGTGACACTTAGCAATCATCTTGCGTACCACAATAATTCTCTTCATTAAGTACTCCCTAATGTACTCTTGGTAAGTTATAATAGGTTTGTCCCTTCCATCTATCAGTTGTCTATTAAAATCTCACATAAATTGTTCAATAGAACATCACACTTTGCCCTACCTGCATTAGTTACAAGCAATTGAAGTAAAAAAAACACACACAAAATGGAGAACATAATCAAGTAATTATAGTTAACATACCACTAAATGAGATCTTGACCAATGTCTTGGAGGAATCTCTTTCAACCATTGATGTAGATTCTTATCTTCTTTCAACACTACCTTCATAGTGTTATCAAACCCGTGTGGTGTTGTTACACTTACACAATTCCAAAAAAGTTTCTTGTATGACTCCCCTTTCCACTTTTGCTACATGTTCTCGTGTATATGCCATAAATAATACCTATGCTCTGAACTCGAAAACACCTTGGCAATTGCATGTATTATACCCTAATTGCAAAACAAAACAATTAGGATATATAACAATATAATTAAGTTAATAAAAGTTGTAAAACAAAACCATACCTTATGTCTGCCACTTATAAAGGTGAAATTATAGTTAGATGACAAATCCATATCTGCTCCTAAACACTCCAAAAACCATGTCCAGTAACTACTACTTTCAGCTTCAGCTAGTGCATAAGCAACAAAATGAATCCCACTGTTTGCATCTACTCCAATAAAAGTTAGAATATGTCCAGGATAAGGCCCTTTCATAAAACATCCATCCAACTCCAGAAGTTGTCTCCCACTTATTTTAAATCCTTCCTTCAATGCGCCTAAACATATGTTAATTCTCCTAAATTGCCTGGTTTGGCTTTTAGGATTAAAATTTGGTTCAATGTCTATTTTGATAGTTGTACCTGGATTAGATCTCAGCATCTCATCACAATACTCTCTAAGGATCTCATATTGAGCCTTATAATCTCCTTAAACCTTTTGTGTAGCAGACATCTTAGCCCTAAAGATTTTCTGAAATGTGATTTGAACCTGAAATTTCTTTCATAGAGTATCTTGAAGAGCTCTAAGTGGTATGTTAGGATTGACTTGGATAATTGGTTCAATCTCATTGCTCAACCAACTTATGGTGCATAACCTTACATTTCCAGTTTGTAGACAATGGTGGTCCTTTAGTAATGTTTTACAACCCCAGATACCTCCTTTTTCTGGTTTGAGGTGTGCAATATCCATGGGCAAGGTATCTTCTTTTTAGGCCTACTAAATGTATCGGGTTTTACAGAAATACCTTACTGTTAGATTAGACATGTATTTTATTAATTTTTAATATTAGCATGTCTATCTTGGGAAACAAGAAAAAAACTTGCATGTCTTCATGGATGTTTGCTTAATAATGGTTTTACCCATTGACTTGTGTAATTGATAGTGTTTACCTTTTTGTATGTTCTAATAGTCCATTGCTTATATAATTTTAGTCGTTTTGGTTGTCACTGTTGTTTGTGAGGTTGTTGATTAGGTTTCACATTATTGTGACTAATATTATAATTATTAGAGCATGTTGTACAACTTATTCTTGCATTCGTTTTCGGGTTTTTAATGGACATGTACTTTAATCACGATGGGATTGACATCCCTATAGGGGACTATAATGTTCAACTGTTTTTGTATATTGTTGAGTATTAGCATGATATTTGACTGTCCATTTACATCTGAGTCGTTAAGTATGCAGCCATGGCAGATTTGTCCTCTTTGTTTGAAGATGAGGTATTCCGTATGTTGACAGGGTAGTCGATATGGTAACGCTTTTTAGTGTTATGCATGTCAACCAATGACTTCATGAACTGTCTGCATTCTTGGACTTAACAACATCTGTGTACATGCCGATCGGTTTCTCTATGCATTACTTTCATAATGGAACCAATAAGTGATCATCACATTTTTAAACTCATTGAGGTTTTCTAATTTCACTCAGGTTTTATTTGCTTTCACTGCCGCTATATCTGACGACCCTGATATCACCATTATTGGTGGTGGAATGTCGAGTCTTCATTGTGTTCTTCAGTTGGAGAAGAAAGGAGTTTGATATACTGTTTTTTGATACTTTATTGATGTAATTAGTTGTGTTTTATGTGTTATGATATGAACTCAATTTAATAGTTAATTTTGATGTAAAAGTCTTTTTCTAACCGTATAACGAACGACTTTGATTCATAGGGAATTAGAAACCCTAATTTGAATTATTGGACTTCCATCTATTGTCAAGAAGATAGCGAGGGTTCACAGGAAATTGGAGTTTTCTATGGGGATTCCCCCTTTTATCTTGAACCCATTGAAGATGTAAGTTTGTTTTCAATCAATTTGTAAGTTTCTTTTCAATCAATTTGTGTGTGTTACTATGTATATTTATTTTGATTTAGGGGATTTCAATTATTATATGTGTTCTTTTATGTGCAAAGTGAGTGGTGTTGTATAATTTCTTATATGACTTCTTAAATCAATATTTATTTAAATTTGGGCGTGAAATGTTTGGCCGAAAAGTGACCAAGAGTAATAAATTTGAGACTGAAGTTGTTCACTTCCTAGGTCCGGTTTGGTTTTTGTGTGGATTGATGCAGATTGGTTTTGAGCTTGAAATGTTTTTATTCATCTTACTAACATTAAAAATATATACTATATGGTGTAATTTATATTATGTAACAGTATAATATAATATTGCACCATAAATTCATAATTCTTTCATTTCCACTTATTACAAGCTACTGTGTCGATATAGTTCATCCGGTGACAATCCGATGGAATCCGGTGCTCTATCTCCGATAAAGCTTCTAAAGTGCTAGGTGTCTTATTCTTCCAACCCATAATCTTGAATCGGGTGAAGTTTAAAGTTTGCAATAATTTATTATTACAAATAGTATTTCAAGATTCATATCCATTTATTATGATGAGATGCTAGGCTTGACTTACCAAAAGCCAACATTTTTCTTGATTTTTTAGGTGCAAGTAGGTGAAATATGCTTAGGGATTTTGGAAAGTCAGATAAACATGGTTAAGGTAATGATTTTCTCTCCACTACCTATTTTGACCCGTATTAGATGCTTTACATACGACGCGTATCACATTCTCTGTATAATCATTACATCATATATATATACACACATACTAGGTTATTACCCGGGAACTTCCTAGGCATGGAAAATTAATTTATATTAATGGAATTATGTCGTTAAATAAAATTTATAGACATATTTTCAAACGTTAGAAGTGTTTAAATAAATAAATTAAACTTCCATGTCGATACTGTGCTATTATGCGGTACTAATGGTGGACCAAGGATTTTAATCATTGTGGAGACGATCAAGACTTTTGCCATAAAATAACACTATTTTGTTTTTTCCATGGGGCGCCTCCCTCCCATTCTTTACATGTGGGTGCACCTCTGTGCGATAGGGTACAGATTAAGTGAAGGCCACTTATGAAGAAATGGAATGAGATTGCTTCCTACCATAATCTCAAAGACATAAAGGCACTTCGGTTTTTACCTTTAACCTGATTATCAAAACTGAGTCAATGCTACCTGAACCGAGTAAGGAGGAACTAGAGGAAACCCAAACCCAATTATTACTAATACTCAAACCTGAATACCCATCTTCAGTTTGGTAATCAAATCTTTGCTGAAAAGAAATAACCCGAGGAACCCAGACCCAGTTATGATTAATACCCAAACCCAAATTATTGTAGCTTATATAAAAGTTTTTAAATATACTACCAGTGAATGTGGTAAATGGGTCGAAACAAGGTCATCAAGAAACCAAGGATATCTGCAATAAAGGTAAGTTATTGTAACATTTATGTGTTTGATATTTGAATTCATTTGTTGTAAACTTCTCACGTATATTCTTGAAAGTTTTGTTTTTTATTAATCTTGAAACGTGTTCTTATGATTACATACTTTGCACCTGCAGCAGATGACAGGATGAATTCAACTTGTGTGTTTCTGAATGACGTCCGAATAAGATTCACTGAAGTTACATCTGCAGTATATTGAAGTGTAATTAAATTTTGTTTATAGTATGTTAGTTCATATTTGAGGGTAAATACCGGGTGTTACAATGCAGCAAGGATTTAACTCAAAGAGAAGATGGCATCCATATGGGTACCCAAGGTCCATAATAAATGTAATATATGTTTCATAATATTTACCTTCAACCTTTATTGTATTAACATAATTTGTTTGACAAGTTAAATGATCACAAGAATGTTGCAACTCGTAAACGTTCAATGGATTGGACCCATCTGTAACCATGCATGTCGACGCCATGACATCTGATGTCATTGCACCTTCACAATGGAGAATCTTCTGTTGTAAAAACTGTATAAAAGTTATAACAGATTTCTGAAAATGGTTAAAAGAATATATATGTATATTTTTTATTTAATGACCAGTTTTTTGTTTCAGGATTGTGCCTATTTAAAGAAGCAAAAGATAACAATTCACAAACCTCAAATAACTTTCCTTCTATAATGGCAACGTGGTTGAGCACCTTGATGGTCATACATACATCATACACATTCATCTATGCCATGACTGGCTACCATGGTATATGTTTATACATACATGTAATGCATACGTACTTTAGTTGCTGACTCATTGTTTACACGGGAATGAGTCATCGTGAAAATGTTACATGGTCTTTTGGACTCCAGTGTAACACATTGTTACGGATCAACTTTGCAAAAGGATTTGACTTTTAACATGCCTTGCACCTGGGTAACTTCTGATCCTTCTTTGCAAAAGGTATGGTTTTGTCTAGCTGAGATGAAGTTGGTTTTTATAACTACATTGCAACCTATTCATCTTGCTGAGTAGAATTTTGATGATAAGGTTATCTTTTTTCGAAGTGAAAGGTGAGTTTCATTCATGTATAATTTGTGATTTCAAGAAATTGAGTGGGGATTATTTTTATCTCTAAAAAATAGATGAATGTTATGTGGATGTTAAAAGGTTTCTGATGTTTAAATAGTAAAACGTGGTTAAGCTTAAGTTATGTTTTTAAATATCCCAGTGGTAAGGTGGTAAAACTGGCATTCAGTTGCAAATTTAAATAGATTTTTATAAATAGTAAAACATGGTTAAGCCTAATTATATACATATATTAATCATGAAAATAATTTATAAATATGGAGCTTCTTGATTGTTTTGTTTATCATGGCAGTTAGGAGAAGAAAGTGATGCAAATGATCCGCCAATATGAGATCCATCCGCAAAGATACATAGTTATGATTGATTGTAGGTACTTTTCAATCAAACAAAAAGAAAAAAGATGGTTCATGAACTGTTATCATTATTTGTTTGTGTTGTATGAGAGAAACAAGCAGTTGTTTTACATCCTTTTAATACATAATGTGGAGAAACTACTCTCAATTATTTATACTCCAACGATAGGTGGAGCATGCGAGAATTTTGGTAGCATTTTTTGGCGTTCAAGGGACATTACATGTCTTTAAAAGACAAGTATGATTTCACATTTACGTTCTTTGTTTTGAAAGAAAAGTTAAATCTTTATTTTGTTTTGTTCCATGTAGTTTGGTGCTCTATGCTTAATGATCTTTTTTACCTTTGCTTCTACAAAAGCATTTTCTATATATTAGAGCCATTTATATTTATATATCATATTTTTATTATTCAGAGATGTTATATTGTATTTAGAGTGGGCACCTGAAGACATTCTGAGTGAAGATCAAGTGGATGGCTTAAAGGTTCCCTTTTGCTTCTACCCACCACGAGGTTCCCGGGTTGACCACCCGAAAGTGATGGCCGTAGCCAGAAATTCTAGATGGCTTAGAGAAACATTAAATGTTGTTTGTCGGAGGACACCTTAATCCCTAATAAAAGTAATATATATATATAGATATATATATATATATATGCATATATATATAATGTTTTATACTTCTATTCATTTTAACTGTAATTTTCACTGTATCAATAAGTAATTTATGTAATATGTCACTTTATTTGTATTTATATTATTTACACACTTTGTGATAATGTAGATTAAATTTCCCCACCCGCAAAGTTCGCGGGTGATAACCTAATCATAAACAAAGTTAAAAGTAACTTATACGTATATATTTAAGATAAGCAAAGAAGAGGTTTTTAAAGTTGAATTATTTTATTATTTAGTATATAAAGTTAACTCGTGTAATTTCCAACCTATAAATTTGTAACCAATTATCGCTTTGTGTTGTTGTAATTTATGCATTGTGAGTTTTTAAAAAACTTTTTGCGTTTTTCGTTTTTAACCTAAAGGTTTTTATCTTTTACATTTTAACTCCTTTACTTTTTTACCTTTAACCCAAAGCTTTTCATCTTTTCAATTTAACCCCAACATTTTTTTATTTTCAACTTCTTAACCCGATACTTTTCATCTTTCGCAAGTTTTTCGTTTTAAATTTTGTGAGTCAACACGCCACAACGTGCATGTGGGGTTCAACGTTTTTTCGTCTGTGCTTTCCCGTTTGACAGGCCGGTTGCAACGCGTCAAATGTTCTCTGTTTGACAAGTTTGTCGCAACGTGCGGGTCCTAAATCGACTTAGTTATTCTTTTCTATGTTTTATGTTTATGTCTAATTTCTTTGCATTAACACGCCGTAACAGGCATGCGTGATTCAACGATTTTACGTCTGTTTTTCATTCGGTGTTATTTTTTACATTTTTATTTAGTTTATTTGCACGAGCTCTTCTGATGTTGGGTCGCTTGCAGTGGTGTGGCATTAGTGCTACTTAGCACGATTTTACGTACGTATTTAACCTATTAAGTTTTTTACTAATAATTTGTGTCGAGTTTACCATTATACCTCCTTTACTTAAGAAAAACTATTTTTTACGTGCATATTTTTATGTACATGTCTTTATAAATTCGATTTCCTCTATGTTTTGACGTAAACTTTTTTTGGAAACGAGTCAGGTTAAATATAATACATTTCCGTTTAAAAAACCAGTTTTACGTGCATATTTTTATGTGTGTTTCGGTATAAATTCGAGTTGGTGTATGTTTCGACGTAAACTTTTTCTAGGAAACGAGTTAGGTCAAATATAATATGTTTTCGTGATTATTTTATGAATGTTTAGTAAATTTTGTTTTGATCCGAGTGGAGTAAAATTATGGTTTCTTTTTTTTCATTTTCTAAAAGCTCTAATTAATCTCTTTTGATTACACGTGTCAGTTTTTCCGTTTTACCCGTTACGTTTTCTATGTATGACTCAGGTCACATCTATACTATATAATAAAAGAAACCATTCTTATGACAACTCGTAATTTAGACCTTTCGTTGTACTCTGAATGCAACCTGTATGTACGTGGTGTGATTATGTGATACGTTGATTTTAATGGAATGTTATGTTTTATGTTGTTATGTGTTTATAACTTGATCGCACAACTTATGCTCGATCACGCAATCCCTTTTTGGGCCGCACACAATAATTCCAATCGCACACTCCTCTCTCGGCCCAAACTCTTGTTCGAATGCATGACCCAAAGGGCAGCCCATGATGGGTTCGACCCACCCCTTGCATGCATAACACCCATGAGGAGGGTGTATACTCCTCATTATTCCACAAAACACTCAAAACACACAAACCCTACTCTCCCTTCTCTCCTTCGAAGACCAGCGGCAGCCCCCTTCATCATTCGAAGTCTCCTTTGTTTCCAAACACCCAATTCGGTTAGTGTGCTGTTATGCTTGATTGTATGATTATCGGTATTCTGATTTCTATGATTGCTATGTGAAAACTAGGGTTCATGCTAGTAATAATATTGATGAATGTCGTGATCATGAACCGGAGTCATATGTTCAATTGCTATACGTAAACATATATGCTGGACGAAACTGTTGTGATTAATGGATCGAATGATGGTATATGTTAACCTAGGATCGAATGTATGTTAAAGGAGATGATTTTAATTGTGTGTGTAATTGATTAAGTTGTATTGGCATGAGAAATTGCCTGATGAATTGGTTTACTTGTTGATGCTCGAGTTCTATGGCTTGATGATCCAATGATATGTGTGCATGATAAGTTGTTGTTCATGGTTAGATACTTAATTAGGGTTCATGAGAATGATTGGAAATCCTTTGATTCGATCGAATAAAGGAGTAATTAGAAACTGTTAATAGTTTGATTGGATAGAATAAATGGAAACTAGATAACTGATTTCATGATTTTAGGGAAATTGCAACTGATCACATAATAGCAATCGCACAAGGTAGTCGCACAAGATAGGGATGCTGAAGTACAACTGTTAAAGCACATAATACTATCTTCTTATGCATGATCACACAATATAGGGCGGATCGCACAACATGCTGTGGATCGCACAAGTTGTGCTGATTGCACAACATGTTGGGCCGCACATAACTGAACTGTTTGTTATTGGGCCGCACAAGAAGTTCATTAGTTTAATGTTTATGGACTGCACATGTCATTGGGCTACGGGTGTTTGGGCTGGGTGGCACAAGTCAGACCTGGTCGCACAATACAACTGGGCTGCACAATTCGGTGTGGGTCATTAGCTGATGGGCTGTACCCTAAGCATGAATCGCACAAATAAGATAGGATCGCACAACAACAGTTGAGTCGCACAAGTCAAGCCCAATCGCACAAGTTGACGTTGGGCTGTATTATTGGGCCGAGCACATGACCGATTCCACACGTCGGCCCAATGTCACCAACCACACACACTTTTTCTCGAATCGCACACCGTATCGAATAACGTGTTAGGATGAAAAACTATTACTAGAATCATAAACTTGTGCTAGGAATGTGTATGTGACATGAATGCCAACAATGTGCTATGTGATGATTCCCAGTTTGTGCAAGTTATGGAGTGTTATGAACTGTTACGTATTTTATAAAGCAGAGACTTACAATGTGAACTTGTATGAGGTACAAATAACCATTACGTGTACATGAGGACATTGTAATGATAAGTTACGGGAATAACTGGTATGACTTATGTGACGGTGTGTAATCCTTGTACGTTACTGGTGTAGTATGTGTAGAGAATACGTGATTTGTGTGAATGTGAAACTGACTGATATTGATGAACACGTTAGGGCTTGGTTGACCAATTGGAACGGGTAACATAACATACTGAGCAATCTAAGGTGAGTTCACTGCTCTTTTTTCAAGTATGCGTCCCGGTGAGGGACATTTAGTAAACGTTCCGGGGAGGAATGTCGGGTAATTGGGTTTGACTAGAATGTTAAACCTGGGATGTTGGTTAATACACTCATTTCTATCATTAAGTCCCATCATATACCGATTGGTTACCGGGGAGGCAACGGGGTTATTAGTTGATAGCGCTATTAGGTTTGGCACCCTCACACCGTACCGGGGAGGACGGTCGTGAACTAATTACCTTAACCACTTGACCAATGTTTGATAGAGCATTGGGGAAGGGCAAATAATCTGGAGCCATCTGCGGTTTTCGAGTTATTAACAACATCTAATCTCTGAATTGTTTTAAACTCATATCTGGTAACTAAACGTGTTAACAAACTTTGAACTCACCAGCGTTGTCTGATACACTTGTCTGCATGCTTGCAGGTTGTTAGATTCATGGTTGGAACTTGCTATCTGGGAGTACTGGAGTGGTCATGGGTCGTAACTCTTGAATACATGTTCTATGGTTTAGTACACGTGTTTGAAACAGTTGAATGATAAATTACATTATGCTTCCGCTGAACGTTTTGGTTTAAGTTATGATTTGACACTATATTATGAAATGAATGGAATCTTTTATTTAATACATTGTTGTAGTTCAATGTGATTAATGGCTGGATCCTAGTACGTCACACATTCCGCGGTGTTTCGGCATGTGGTATTTTGGGGGTGTGACAATTCTAGAGACACTTGTCATCATTTAATACATTGTTGTAGTTTAATTTAATCTCTTCTAATTAATTACAGATAACTCTCCTGCTAAATATTATTAATTTAAGATATTTATAAATAACCAAATTATTTATCACCAAAACCAAACTTTGTATTAATATATTATTTATTTTTATTTTCATTATTAAAAACATTATTATATCAATTGTATATAACTTTCAATATTTATCTACTATAATAAAAGAAACCAACTTTTGGACACGTGTCACTCATTGAAGGTATCCTTAAATCTATACTTATCTTATATTAAATAAATAAATAATAAATTAATATTAAATCTTATCATATTTTAATAATATATTATCCTCAAATCTAAATTATTAATTTAATATATTTTTAAAACAAATACCTCTCTTTCCTACTTATCTTATATTAATAATATAAATAATAAATAATATTCTCCTAATTTATTAAAAATATAACTTTTTTATTATTTGGTATGCAAAATTATATTTATTCAACTCGTGTAAAACGCTGGGTTTTTTAAAATATATATTTTTATTATTTACTATTCAAAGTCATATTTATATAACCCGTATAATACACAAAGTTTTTAAAGATATAATTTTTTATCATTTGCTATGTAAAATTAGATTTATTCAACACGTGTAATACATGAGTTTTTTTAAGGATATATTTTTTTATTATTTGGTAGATTTTTCAACCCGACTATACATGAGTTTTTTAAAGATACGACGTTTATAGTATTTAATATACAAACTTACATTTATTTAATATGTGTAATACACAAGGTTCTTAAAGATGTAACTTTTTTTTAGATCTATTCAACATGTGTAATATACGGGGTTTTTAAGTATGTGATTTTTTTATTTGGTAGATTTATTCAACCCGATTATACACGGGTTTTTTAAAGATACGCCGTTTTAGTATTTAGTATACAAAATTACATTTATTTAATCTGTGTAATACACATGGTTTTTAAAGATATAATTTTTTTATTATTTAAAATATAAAATTACATTTATTTAACCCGCATAAAGATATAACTTTTATTATTTAATATATAAAATTACATTTATTCAACCCGTGTAATACACGAGGTTCTAACCTAGTATAATATATTATGATTATACGGTATAAATTTGATTTACTTTATATTTTGATTCAATCACAATGCTTATTTAGGTTACAATTAGTTCAATCAAATACGTCGAAACGCGTATTTTCATATGATTAACGCATCACATAACGTTTGAACTAATCAATTCGATGTTTACGATATACACGCGCCGCAACACGCGTTAGTTACATATAAAAAAGTTGACAAAGAAACATAATTATAACTACATTAGATTTTCATTTCATTTCAAATTTCATCAAAAAGTAAAGAAACCCTAAAACCCTATTTGAGAAAGTTTTTGGCCCGCCCATCTCTCTCCCCCAAACCTCCACTCCTATATAACCTCCCACCATCTTCAACTGATCGATACCGGTGTACTCTATACACCTACAAACCCTACTTTCTAGGGTTTCTTCCTACCAACCATGTCGCTGAGGCCTAGCGAGCGGACCGAGGTTCGCCGGAACCGCTACAAGGTCGCCGTCGACGCCGATGAGGGCCGCCGGAGGAGAGAAGACAATATGGTTGAGATCCGTAAGAATCGCCGAGAAGAAAGTTTGCAGAAGAAACGACGTGAAGGACTTGTTGGTAATCAGTTTCCACTGCCTGTTCAATCGTCTTCTGTTGCTGAAAAGAAGGTAGATGAATGTTGCGATGTGGTTTTGGTTTGTGCGATTAGGTTTTTCTGTTTTGTGGATGAGTTTTTAGGGGTTTGTGTTTGTGTGGGTTTGATTGTGGCTTGATTGTTGTTAGTTTTGATGAAGTTTGAAGTGTGAAATACAGATGTTTTGTGAATTGGCTATGATTGCATATTTGCATGCTCTGTTTACTGTATGACATCAGGTTTTCATGTGTTCCGTTTGAATTTTAGGGTTTTGTGTAATTGTGTTTGTATAGGTTTAATTGTAGCATGATCATTGCTATTTTGGTTAAGTTTGAAGGCTGAATTGCCGATATAATTTCAATTGATAATGACTTCATGCTCTGTTTATTGTATGCGATCAGGTTTTCGTTTGTTGGGTTTGAATTGTTAGGGTTTTGTGTTTGTATAGGTTTAATGTTGGCTTGATCGTTGTTAATTTTGATGAAGTTGGAATTGTGAAATGCAGATGTATTGTTAGTTGACTATGATTGCATGCTCTGTTTATTGTATGTGATTAGGTTTTCATGTGATGTGTTATGATGGATATATTAGGGATTTTTTTTTTGTGGATATAGGTTAATTTGTAAGTCGATCATTGCTAGTTATGCAGTTATCTTGTCAATTAACTATACTGCATGTTCTGGTTTCAGTCTTAATTATATATTCTTAGCACCATAGTTGATTTTACAATGCCCCCATGTTCTAAATCTTAATGAAGACAAATCTCATTTTTAATTTTGTTATTGGAGGGTGTAGTTTTGGTTAATCGTTTGGTATATTTTATAAATGAACTTTTGTTAAGATGTGATTAGGTTTTCATGTTCTGTGGGAGTTTTTGGTGTACATAGATTTAATTGTAGCCTGATTATTGCTAATTTTGATGAACTTTGAAGTTTGAAATGCAGACATATTGTCGGTTAAAAAAACTGTATGTTCTGGTATTACTTCTAGCTGTATATGATTTCTTAGTACCATTGTTGATTCTACAATGCCCTCACGTTTGATATCTCGTTTTGCATTTTGTTAGGGCTTGCAAATCATGTCTTATCGGGTTTAACAGGTCTCTGACGACCCGTATAGCACAAGTATTAAATATGAATACAACTCGTTTAACTACTTGATATCTCATGTCTATAACACAGTTTTATTTATTTTTAGAAAAGTAAAAAATCACATTGTGTAGTTTTTCAGTAAACAGGTCTAATCGTGTGATTCGTGTCTTATACAGATATCTATTGCCAGCCCTATATTTTGTTGTTGAAAGTGGGGTTTTAAATCAGCCATGTATTTGGTGAATTGATAATAATTTATAAGTGTAAATGAACTATTGTTTCTTGATATACAAATCAAGACATATGAGGTCCGTCATGAGTGATTATTAGTTTGTTGTGAGGCTTCTCATGGATTATGGAAAGTGTCACATTACATGTGAAATTACGAGTGTCGCTGAGCTATATTTTGTGGCTATTGAAAAATTGTTCTAGCTCAAACTTTGATTGATTCTATGTTGAAAAGAGGCATGAGTTATTGATTTTTGGTTTGCCAGACGTATTTATGGCTGTGTTATTTGTTAGGCAAAATATGGTTTAGTGGTGTATTGGGATTGTGAATGGATATGCAATGAGACATCTATTGTTAGAACATATGTTGCACTCGTAATTGTTAATTTATTGAAGTACACATGAATTTTTTATAGTTAATTTGTGTTTATTTGCAATGCTGCTGATTGCAGTTAGAAAATCTACCTGCAATGGTTGCGGGGATTTATTCAGATGATATCAATACGCAGCTAGAGGCTACTACCCAGTTTCGTAAACTGTTATCAATAGGTATGTCACATTTTTTAGGTATTTCAACTTATTTATATATTATTCAACTATACTGATCTTCTTATTAACTGTTGTTATTATACATGTCTAATTTGAGATTTCTTCTCTAACTAGAACGCAGCCCTCCCATTGAAGAAGTTATTCATGCTGGTGTTGTTCTTCACTTTGTTCAGTTTCTTATGAGGGAGGAATTCCCCCAACTGCAGGTGAGATGAAACATTATGCAATCCCTCTTTTTCTTGCTTCCATTGATATGTAGAAGATATAAATTCATGTATGTTTTTTAATACTACAATTTATTTTCTATATGTTCTAGTTTGAGGCAGCTTGGGCTTTGACTAATATCGCTTCAGGGACATCTGAACACACAAAAGTGGTGATTGATCATGGTGCTGTTCCTATATTTGTGAAACTTCTCGCATCTCCTAGTGATGATGTTCGGGAGCAGGTGTGTTTTGATTTTTTTTTTTTTTTGTGTTTTGATATTCTGCATGTTATCGGAGTAAAAAAAGTCTGTTAAGCATATACATGTCTTCTGTTTTATTAGTAACACCGTCAAATATTTGACCCACCTCATTTTCGAACAAAATTTACATCAAAACGTAGACCAACTGAAAACGCACATGAAACTAAGCACGGGGGTGTAACTAAATGACTAGGGGTGTAAACAAGCCCAGAGGCTCGAGAGCTACTCGTGATCGGCTTGGTTAAAAGCTCGAACGAGCCGAGCCTTAACGAGCCCGAGCTCGAGCCTGAAATAGAGCTCGTTTTGTTATCGAGCCCGAGCTCGAGCCTGAAATACAAAGCTTGTTTAGGCTCGCGAGCCTAAACGAGCCCATACAAAATTTTAATTTTTTTATATATAATATATTAAAAATGATGATAACATTGATGAGCCGAGCTTTGCCTTGTTTAAGCGATGTTGAAGTGAGCTCGAGTCGAGATTTTAGCTCATTTAAGGTTCTCAAAATAGTTCGAGCCGATTCGAGCCGAGCTCGAGCTTTGGGTTTTACTAGCGAGCCGAGCTCGAGCTCAAAGAAGTAGGCTCGAACCGAGCCGAGCTCGAGCTCGAGCTTCATAAAAACCTAACGAGCCGAGCTCGAGCCTGGTCGAGCTCGGGTTCGGCTCGGCTCGTTTACACCCCTATAAATGACAATGCTAAAAGTTGAAGGGTTGAATACACAGAAAGAAAAGCATGGATGACATTGTTGTAAATTTGATAAAGAAAAATAATAAAAAATAGAGGTTGTGTCTTAGGAACTATTCCTAAGACACCCTCTATTCTTATATATGTATAATTGGAAAACAGTTTAGTGTCACTATTGTTTCTCTGTGTGTAGGCTGTATGGGCTTTAGGTAACGTTGCTGGTGATTCCCCTAAATGCCGTGACCTTGTTCTTGGTCAAGGTGCTTTGCTTCCTTTGCTGGCCCTACTAAATGAGAACGCTAAACTCTCTATGCTGCGAAATGCTACATGGACACTTTCAAATTTCTGTAGAGGCAAGCCACAACCTGCATTTGAACAGGTTTGTCTATAAGGACCATCTTTTATTTTTTTTATTGGCTAATTTTAATTGGCAATAATACTTTACATTTGTTTTGACAGACAAGACCTGCGCTTCCAGCTCTGCAACAGCTTATTCATTCAACCGATGAAGAAGTTTTGACTGATGCTTGTTGGGCGCTTTCGTATCTTTCAGATGGTACAAATGATAAAATCCAAGCTGTTATAGAAGCAAATGTATGTCCTAGATTGGTCGAGTTACTAAAGTAAGTACTCTAACCATTTATAGTGAATGCTGAGATCTTTAAGCTCATTTTGTGTCTAATGTCTCTTTGGATCGTTTGTTGATTTCAGTCATCCATCACCTTCAGTACTCATTCCTGCTCTTCGTACAGTTGGCAACATTGTTACCGGTGATGATATGCAAACTCAGGTAGGTATCTGATATCGTTTTTATAAAGTAATATTGTGTTTGCTTTGGTTAACTATATATGATTTTATGTTTGAGTGTGTTTCAGTATATCATTAATCATCAAGCTCTGCCGTGTCTTTTGAATCTGTTGATCAATAATCACAAAAAGAGTATTAAGAAAGAAGCGTGTTGGACTATATCAAACATCACTGCTGGCAACAAGGAGCAGATTCAGGTAGAGATGTTTTGAGCTGGATTTATTTCATTTCCTCAACTTGACTAGATTAAATTAAAGTAATAACCTTGGCTGTTGAATTCTATTTGGTGATGATTCTGCAGACGGTGATTGAAGCAAATCTCGTTGCGCCTCTTGTTCAGTTACTTCAGCATGCAGAATTCGACATTAAAAAGGAAGCTGCATGGGCCATCTCAAATGCTACTTCTGGTGGAAGCCATGACCAAATTAAGTAAGACCAATCTTTTTGTCTTTGTTCTTATCTTAAGTGTCTAAACTTAGCTCGACTTGTTTTGAGCTTTATATATATTTAGCTCGAGCTCGGCTTGTTAATATTTAGCCTAGCTCAAGCCTGGCATGGGCTTAACTTGTTTACTAGTTATTATATTTTTATTAATATATGTAATTATTTTTACATATACATTACTAATTACTGTTTACTAATACAAAGAAAGATGGTGTCTTAGGAATAGTACCTATGACATAACCTCTGTTTTTTATTGTTTTTCTTTGCTAAATTTACAACACTGCCATCAACCCATGGTTATATTTTTTTTTCTTTGTGTATTCAACCCCTCAACTTTTAGTATTGCCACTTACACCCCTCAGCTTTCTAAAACGTTGTAAAATGTCATTTTTACTTTCTGAGTTTTATGTGCTTATTTATATGTATGTGGGTCAAATATAATACGTTTTCGTACTTAATTTTATGTATGTTGTTGGTTGGTCTACGTTTTGTTCGGAAACGAGTCGGGTCAAATATAATACATTTTCACTAGGCGGTATAAATTCTAGTTACTTTATGTTTCGACTCCATTGCATTGCGTGGTATCGTTCTTTAACGTAAAAAACATTATTTTTTACGTGCTTATCTTTAAGTACGTTTTGTTATAAATCCAAGTTGGTTTATGTTTCGACGTAAAATGTCTCGGTAATGAGCCAGGTCAAATATAATACGTTTTGTGCTTATTTTCATGTGCGTTTTCAGTTGGTCTACATTTTGACGTATATTTTGTTCAAAAACGAGTCGGGTTAAATATCCGACAATTTACTTTGACGCTGCCGCAACGCACGGCGGGTCAGAATACTAGTTATCTTATATTTAACAAAATTTCTATTATTTAGTTATTTTTCTCATAATTCTATGTGATAGTATATATGGTTTAATCATATATCTATTATATAATACAAAAACTATTATGTTTATATAAATAATAGGTTCAATACAAAAACTATTATGTTTATATCAATAATAGGTTTGTTTACGCATGCGGCTCTAGTCAAGCTTGGCATGTGAAGCTCAGGATTTTTAAGCTCTGCTTGTTTAAGTTCAGCTTGTTTCGAGTTTTAAGCAAGCTGATTTTGAGTAGTTCACGAGTGGCTTGGTTTGTTTACACCTTGGTTTTTTTAATAAAAGTATTGATGGATATAAATGTTGGTAAAATAATTGCAGGTATCTTGTTATTCAGGGATGTATCAAACCTTTATGTGACCTACTTGTGTGCCCAGACCCTAGAATTGTGACAGTTTGTCTAGAGGGGCTTGAGAACATTCTGAAAGTGGGTGAAGCTGAGAAGAATTTGGGAAGGACCGAGGACACGAATCTTTATGCACAAATGATTGATGATGCTGAAGGTTTGGAGAAAATTGAGAACCTACAAAGTCATGATAACAATGAGATCTATGAGAAAGCAGTGAAGCTTCTAGAAACGTATTGGTTGGAGGAAGAGGACGATGTAATGCCACCTGGCGAAGTTGCTCAGCCTGGTTTTAATTTTGGTGGTGGTGATGTTGTTGTTCCTAATGGTGGCTTTAACTTCAACTGATTCAAGGTTAGGCATTTACATTTTGTGTTTTTTTCTTGTATTCTACTTGGAACTAATACCTACTGAGGCCTAACCAAATACCACAGTTTACAGAGTCGGGGGTCAGGTGGGTCCTGTAATGGTTCAAATGGGTTGTAAACTTTTGAGTTTTCTAAAAAATCATGTAAATTATGTTTACAAATTGTATTATTATTTTAAAATCATTAGCTGTTGGAAGGAATTGATTTTAGGAGGTTTAAAATGACCTATTTTTTTTCAAATGTGTTTTTATTGAAAACATATTGAATTTTCTAGTTTTTACCAAAAAGAATTTGTTGACGCTAGTTTTTAATTAAGGTTGATAATGCTATGGTTGAAAATTATTAATACAAGCTTTTACATTTTCAGGTCTGTCTTGTTGAAGTAGGGGGAGATTTGTGTAGTGTTGGAGGCATCTATTTGTTTTCATGAGGTTCATTATTGTAGTGTGGTTGAAGTTTATGGAGTGATTGAGGTTTTTTACAATGAATATCACTAAAATGTTGATGAATTATGTAAAAGTAAATGGTATTTCTCTTTTGGGACAACTTGAATTGGGATTTATAGAGTTTACCTTCCTTTGCATTTATGTTTTTCAGTCATTCTTTTTATCATGTGCTTAGAAATTTCAAATAATACAAATAACATATTAATATGAAGATTTGCAACAATAAGATGTTAACCATCTTTGGTGTCATATGTGTTGGTTTAACTGAACAGAAAGTAGCATGAATAGTTTAAACTTTGCAAGGAAATTATATATATTTTCAAGAAACTTTAAATTAGTAAGCCCAAAAGGCACCTCATCCTCTTCAGCTGTTATGAGATGTTTGGCGCTTGCTAATGCAACTTACAAATAAAGAATGCTGGCTAACTTAGTCGGCCAACATACTCGCAAATACACATGGACGTAGGGCGATCATGATCAACCGGCCACAACCTATAACTCCTGGTAGTAACCTACCCCTGAACTTTAGTGTGTTTTTCACTTGAGAAAACAAAACAAA